>CM061044.1:53868192-54113192 GCA_030762985.1 Adelphocoris suturalis
TTTTCATCCAACAAAATTCGTTGACCATTCGTTCGAAAGCTCTCGATTTATCCAACCATATTGTGGTAACTACTGCGAAGTGCGTGGCCAACAAGCTGAGTTATGAGCATGGTTATTTGAATAATTGTGTACACTCAGGTGATCATTCTCAATAATTGATATTGTGAACATGATTGCAACCGCTTGTCAATTTCTGATTATTTCAATGAGCTGGTGTTCCGATGATTTGATTCATAGAAGATGATCCGAATATTGCGAGAACGGTTTGATTCGTGAAGCGGTGGTTAAATCATTTTAATAGGTAACTTCTATGCTTTACACTCTGGGAAGCTGTAATTTCGTATGTAGCTTCTTTAGGACATTTAATTGACGATGCCCAGGGTCCGGATCAGATGAGTGGCTTTTAGAGCTTGCATACGAGTCTGCAACTAAAGACATAAAATGTCCCAATATGTTGCAGACTTGTGTGCAAGCGTTTTATCTTGCTCCCTCATATCGAAGGTAGGGAAGCTTTGTGTTTTTCAATTCACAACTGCTTCTGAACAATCTAACACCTTCTAGAAATAAATACCTCTATTTATTGTCACACATTGCACGGATTACATTTAGTAACGTTATTCTATGACTCTACTCAGATCATCTATTTTACGAGAGAGTCGTGCTTTGACATTTGAGTTGTCTTTTAAATAATAATGTACAGCACCAAGACGTTGACCGAATTGTGTTCATTGTCAGTACCATTTTCACTCTCTTCTTTCAAATACCTTTATAAAATGCATATTTTTCAGCAATTTTTACTTAAAGTTGTACTTTATTTTATTCTTATTATTATAATCTCAAAACGTTAGAAAGAACAACTTTAATTCACGAAATGCTGAGTGACACGAATAAGAATAACGAGGTTAAGAAAGTTATATTAATTCGGAAAATACGTGTCGTTCCGTTTTTGATTAAGAAACTCTAGGAAAGGTTTTAACGAGATATGATACGGCCACCTCCCTTGTATTAAGTAATTATTAACTATTGTTTAATCAATGAGCCTATATTGTTCAATATAGTTAAATGTACCTCAATCCTTCAATAGAGGTATACGTATTAATGATCAATGTATGTACTTTTCTTACCGTTTCTTATCCGCCTATTTTCTTTCTCTACAGGGAGTTGGAGCAGATCTTCTAGTCTTCAAATAAAAGGTATTGTACGAGTGACCCCATTATATGGAATAACATAATTATAGTTTGTTCTTACAGCACTTGTCAGGAAGATTAGGAAACTTGATGACTTCGCGTTTTCGTAGTTTTTGATAAATCGAATGATTACATCTAGCAAACAAGTGAACATTTAGGCTAATCACGAATTAAATAAGGTTACATCGTGATTTTGGGAAATGTATTACACTATGATAAGCAACTCACTTGTTTAGTTAACATGACACACTATACATTATACCTTTTCTGCCAAGAAACTCAACAAAATATGGATATACATGTTTGTGATGCAAACAAGTACTGATGGTAAAAATACAATCCGTTGACCTAAAAAAGTTAATTATCTAATTAAAGCTGACATTGTGAAATCACCAGCACGATTTTTCTCTTTTTTCGATCCAAACCACAACACAAATTGAGAACTACTTATTTTTCCAACATAATCTATAAGTATTTTACCTGAAAAGGATTTATTTAGGGTAATTTTTGTTCATGATATGCGAGCTTGCAGCCATCCAGACCAATAAACTATTAAAACATTCTAATCAAATTGTCCATCTGATCTATAATTTACTGGGAGTATTGAGTTTGGATATTTTTTTATTTACGGGATGCGAGCTTGGAAGCATACAGACATCCCAAACAGAAGGGGAATCGAACTCTAGTCTCGATCGTATCAGGCTCCATGTTTGGCTACTGTGCTATCGAACCGGAAGAACATAAAGCAACCCGGGCAATCTCTTTCAATTCATAGAAATAATGGCTATTGTAATCAGCCTAAGAAATCACCCTATTATTCCTAATGTTTTGGAGATATGTATTGATTGCTTTTCATTTCAACCCGCAAGTTTACACTTAAGTATTGATTGATGATCACTCTCACCTTATAACCACATCTTCAGACGATATAGTGCGATTTTCAAGCCACACGTCATAAACTTTTCGGTCCAGTATCAACTTTTAATGATTGTTTTGGCATGAGGCCCAACGACAACAAGAGATGGCTTCACCAATCGGAAAAAGCCCATAGCAACTTGTTAGGTGCCTACGATCCTCCAGGACTGAATATTAGACGTTGAAGCGATATCCAAAGTTACAAAAATTCCTTACCATCGTTGCAAACAGCCCAAATTAATCATTTTCTCTCGTAGTATTGAAAAAGGCAGAAGCCGAAATATTAAAAATAGTTTTGTATTGTTATTTTCTGTTTTCTTTTCTTACCAAGTGATTGTATTGAAGCTCTTGTAGAGTCATTCTTCAAGTGATATATATATATAATATATATATATATATATATATATATATATATATATATATATATATATATATATATATATATATAATATATATAAATGTGTCAGTGTGTGTGTCATTCCAGACGATAACTCTCTAGGATTGAGATAAAATTCTGTTCTTGCGCCAAAAAATCAAGCTTTACAAACGAGAGGATGAGTTCGTTGGCCAACACTTTTTGAGCACATTAAATTGGTCAAATTTCTAAACTGTTCTCTAAAAATCACTAAAAATGGCTTAAAACTACTAAAAAAAAGCTTAAAATCGTTAAATTTTTATTTAACTTTATTATATTTTGTCAATAAGAGTTAGTCACCAACGAATTAGAACATTGTAAAATGTATGCTAAAAAATATACAGAATAATGTAGTTGAATTTCATTAGTATTTGATGAAAAATCGAATGATGAACTGAAAAATTCCTAAAGATAAAATATCTTTATTATTTAGAACTAGTTTATTTATCATAAAGTTGGTGATTAACAATTATTCTTTGCCCTCAAAGTGCTCAAATTTCAAAACGATGTAACATAATATAATACTATGTTCTACAAAAACTCGCTCATACGATCATGCTGCATGACTGGAACTTTTTTTTAAGTATGGAACGAAATCCACTGTTGTCATTGTGATGTGCTGATGATCCACCGATGCCGTGAAGGGGGACTTTATTATAAGCAGATTTCATTTCGTTCGTTCTGAACAACGTTGTCAGATTTTCGAGGATCATAATTCATTTGAGTCTTTTATTCATTATCTAAAAAGTTATGAGTTTACGCAGAAGAGACACTCTCAGCGGGAACCTATATCCGAGAAGCTCATTCATCAACAGTGCCCATCCATTAAAATTCACGATGCAATTTTCACCTCATAGGAGATAAATTATATTAATGTTGTATCCCTAACTAATTATAAAACACACACGGGTTTCCTCGATGGCCTACTCTTTTATCAGAGATAAATTTCTCCCCATCATTCTTTCGTAGGATGAATTATTTACCATAATTTCATCGCCTGTTGACCAATGGGGGATGACTATCCGAATTTCTTAATTCGCTCACATTAATTTATCGTTTTGTTTTGTAAGGCAGCTAATAATATAAAGTTTATGTCGCCTTATGCTGTTGGATGCGGTCCTTGAGTTACGAAACGCTTAAAGTTATGTAAGCATAACCTTGGCTTAGTATTTTGAGTACTGATAGCTCATCAACTTTGAATTCTCTTTTATGCTACCACAGGAACTGAAGAGCTATGACCACTAGTAGGGAGCTAACGAATATTTACCATCTAGAGTTCGTAATATTGCATGTTTGCGCATGTTCATATTGCATTATTGATTGATCCAATGTTGACCTATAAACGATTTAAATTGCATTAGTTTTGGTGTTGATCCATTGGATCTCACCTGAGTTACTTTCCAGTCTGGTACATTCTTCACCGCTCCCACTCTGCTAAACCGGAAATACAACGTTAAAAACATCACGAAAACTGTGCGAGTTGCCCAGGCCTCAATTAACTCGGCGGCAATAACAATTTGATTGCACTCTACAGATACTCGACTCTACACTCCACACTCCTCACCACTGAAGCTTTTTGCAAGAAATCGAAGAAATTGGTGTCCTTCAGAATCAAAAGTTCCATTTACTTTTGTAATTCGTTATGGTGGTTTGCCAAGTCCTTTTTGTAGGTAGTTGGGTTTTGAGGGGGAGACAATTTAAGGTATCTTGATTATTGGTGTCAGCAAATTACTTTCGGATTCGGCCTCATCAGAGTCTCGAGTATCAGGTGAGTATCTTTATAGTTTGTATTAGTGATCTGGTTAGTCTTCAATATTTGATTCATTGTTATTTAGCCTTATTAAGGTAGGTCTTCCTTCATCATATTTTGGGTTGGTTAACCTGTTGTGTTTGGATCCCTTTCTGACGATCAATTTTATTTTAAATTGAGAAATATGGATAAGCTGGAGCACATTGTCTTCTAGGAGCATTACTTTAAATTTAAAAGGGATCCAAACTCAACTGGTTACTCAAGCCAAAATATGATGAAGGAGGACCTACCTTAATAAGGCTAAATAATAATGAATCAAGTATTGAAAACTAACCAGATCACTAATACAAACTATAAAGAGAGTCACCTGATACTCAAAAGGTCTGATGACACCGAATCCGGCGAAACTAATTTGCTGACACCAATTATCAACGAAATGCCTTATATTATCTCCCCCTCAAAACCCAACTACCTCCATTTGGGTTTCAAAGCTTCCTAAACGTTTAGAGACGATACGGCCATCTCCAGCCCTAGACTCATGAGCAAACGTAAATTCCTTCAAGCATAATTTTTTTCACGCTCTAGTCGTCCAATCCCGCTCAAATTCGGTGCATAGTTAGGGGACAATGGTTTGATTATTCCATGTTAATTTCAACATGATTGCATCATCATTACTTCCTGGGCATGCGCAAAAGTGTACTTCCAGGAACAAAGTCTAGTTTTCATCTGATTTTAATTACATTTTACTGGGAATTTGTGGGTTAGGCTGTAGATTGTACTCTAACAATTTCATTGTTCTCAAATCATTACTCCATTTTGCACATGCGCTTACGTAAATTACCTCAAGCATAATTTTCCTGTTTTTTAAAACATCTCTACTATGAAGCGTAAAATTGCAGGGTCTTGGAACTGTAAAAGTGTGAACCCTTCCCAGAGGCACGATGCACCATGTTCTGATCATAAATATATTATATACGGCGTTTAATAAATATAGACCAATGATCTGCGTAGAAGGGCAATCTAACACAGAAATAATAAACCATTGTGAAATATTTGGCAGCGTTTTATCATAAAACTGGTAGTTAATAATTTCCTCGCTCTCAATTCTCACTCAACGAACTTTGAGCTCAAATTTCATAACTATGTGACATGGCATAACAACGTAAATTTACTGAAATTCGCTCATACGATCATGCTGCATGACTGGAACTTTCTCCGTATTATTTGAAAATCCCTTGTTGTTACAAATTTAATTGTGGCTGAGATAAATAAAAGAAGGTGAATGTGTGTGAAGGTTTATAAAACAATTGAATCGCGAGCCTCGAAAACTTCAACTTGTGGGATCTAAGTTGGGAACCATACTGTTCTAAACGTTCAACAACATTCTACGGCCCAGCCTCACTTGGAGTGGATCTCGTGTTTGCGCTGATGCAGTTGGTTTCAAGAGGTTTTTGGGCCAATTACTGATTCATCAGTCAGTTGGACACCCTGGAGGCTCGACCATTACCTATCGCAACAAAAAGAGTACAGAAGTTGCAGCCGTCCTTCTCACTTTCCGAGATTTACGAGTTCTTCATCCGGGATGGAGCTAAGCTGCGAGGGAAAGCCCGCAACGCGTCAGGCGTTATTCAATCAAACCTCAAGGCGTAGCCAGAAGGTAAGACAGAGTCGTATACATCTCTAACGCACCAAACTGTCCGTTTTGACTCGGGCGTGGAAAAAACTGTCCAATGCCTCGCTCCAACCGCAAGGAAACCTTATACATCAACGTCGCCGGGCCCTCTGTATCGCGAACAATTCCAAAGCCAAAGCTGCAAAGGGTTTTCCTCGGCAGCCGACCAACCTCAGGTTCCCCTCGTTAAATCAAGACAATGTCCCACCCAGCGGCGGAGGGGGCAACTTGCGCTCCGTTAGCTTCCACCAGGCTCTGCTGATTTACGGTCACGCCCGGGCTCCGCTGAGAGATTTATAGATTTTTGTGGTAATGCCCCGCTGGGAGAGTGCCGATTCCTATTTATGCTTTTACCCCATAAATCCCGGTCTCATTAAAAAATTACGGACGATATCGAGGGAAGAGAAAAAAAAGAACGACTTTTCACGCCTACTGAACGTCGAGTTCGGCTTTGCAGAATGAAATCATGGAGACGGTAGACACAAATTGTGCAGTGACGAAAAGAAGGATTGCAGAGGAGAAGGTACAGGATATACAAATTAATTCCACACTATACCATCCGTTAAAGGTTGGATGCGTTTATGGAATCTGGGTTATGTTGCAGGGATTAAGAGTCTGGTCTACAGATTCATCCTTGCGTACGAATAAACCTCCTATAAGTACTCTTGTGATTTAGTGGGAAATAGCAAGAATGGTTTAAGAATCAGAACCGGAATCGTATATATAGTCATAACGTCATAGAATGTAGGACAATTGTCAAAGTAATTCGTTGTAGGTAAACGTGCCTCTTGCCAATAAAGGAGAGAGAAAAAATAGATTAATTAAAATAATAATAATAAAATTAAATGAAAGAGTGTAGGCTGGTAATTAAACCGCCTAAAAGAAGTACTGCTGAAAAGAGCATATATAAGAGAGAAATGTTTCAAGTAAAATTATACAATGAGTAAATTTTTGTTATAGAAATTACTTTTAAATATTAAGATTTAAACATTTCTAAGTAAATAGCTATTCATCCAGAGGGTTTGGACTCCAATCCGCTGAAGTAATGCAATTTTAATTTATGAATGATTTGCATTCTAGATGGGCTGGATAATTATTTATAACATCCTATAGTATGGTATAATATACAAAATATACTATGGCTTGTTTAAGGTATAATATGTTTATGGGTATTACAAGTATAAGTAATAAATATCCGTTGTAGCCGTTCTGCTACGCCCCTGGTGACGTGGCCCCTACAAGGCGCCGCTCCTCCTCCCTCTCACCCCTCATGACCCTCTGCCAATGTGTTCATAACTCCACTAAGCGTGCCAGGCGTGCGCGCGTACGTCAGTCTACTCAAAGCTTCGAAAAATACACTTTTTCACCTATTTTTGGCTCGTAGCACCCATGGGTGTGGAGCGATCGAGCTGGCGAGAAGTTAGGACCAACTAGACACCAAGTCTATGTGCGAAAGAACGGATTTTTTAAGTCAATTCTAAGGCCTTTTATGGCCCGGACGGTGAACGAAAACGGCGGACGGACATTGCCAATTTGGATTCTACGCACTTTGAAACGTAAAATGACAAAGTTTGAGGGGGGGTTATAAACATTTTTTGCTATACGATCACGTAGGATTATTATTGAAAATAATAAACCAAAATCGCTTGAGTGGTACAGTTCTTGCTCAATGAGATCACGTTCTTGGTGCGCTTGAAATGTTTGAAAGAAAGCTCTCTAGTCTCCTCGTTAAGTAGATTAAACATAGGGCATCCTATTTGGTAGGGGTTCGTCTATTAATTAAAATTAATAATCAAGTCTAACTTAGTACCTCAGTGCACGAAACCTGACAGAAAATAATTAATATCTGCTACTGCTCAATGTTGGCTTCAACTGGAGGTTAGGATGGTTACTTAAGTTCAATATCACGCTGGGAGGGCACATGTGGATTCATTATATCAATTGAGTAAGGATTTATTGATTCACCATAGCTATTGTAATATTAAATCATTTATAGCGGTTTGGTTTGCTACCATATCCTCATTGAGGTTCGGTTGATTGAGGGAGAGAATATTTCGGGCTTCCGTTTGTAAATAGTTGTTTATTATTGCATTGCTGAGCGCTTTCGCCATGAATGGCCTCATCATAGCTGTAAATATTTTTTTCAATTCAAGTCCAAGCTAGTCTTATAGGTTACCTTTAATAAGTAATATTTACTTTATATATTTACCATAGTTTAGTGGATTGATGGCTTACTAAGTATATATATATATGATATATAAGAGGTAGTCCTCTATCTTCCTCATCCTGTTTTTGTCCTGTTGATCATTAGTGTTATTTAGTGATATTGCATTATGGGGGGATTGTAATTTAGTTTGATTTTTTAGTGTAGTTTGCTAACCAGTTATGGTTGGTCATGGTGTTTGTAGTCAATTATATTTTCAAATTGAGAAATATTGAAATATTTATGTGGAAACACATATAGTCAGATGACAAAAACTTTAATTTGAGTTTAATGGTCTTGCGTTGTTGTTGGTTATTGCTTGATTAAGAGTGATTGTCACTGGGGACATAGTAGTAATAAATCATGATGTATTAACTAATCTCGTCAGGTTTTTGTCATATGTTTTTGCTCAATTCTGAATTCGGTCAAAATTTGAGAAATATTTTAGGAGTTTCAAATTTTATGGTTGAAATTTACTGTCGGCGGAGGGGGTTAATGGGGGGGGGGGGGGGGGGGGGGAGAATAATTCCGAGATTCCATGATTTTTTTAAAATCTTATTTTAACTCTAAAATTATGTACTATCCATTCATAGGGACGTCCCTGTAATGCATGCATTACTCACCAATATGAGTTATTTGCACGATTTCTGTGGCATCGATTTATTGGACCTGATTTCAAATCGATAAAAAACTCGATAAAAGTGCACTTGCATCATTAACTTTCACCCGAGATATCCATATTTTCTTCCTTGTTAGCATTCCCAAGGTGATTAGATGCTATTCAAAAAAAGTACATGCCTGTTTGAATTGGCAGCTTGAAAAATTTCTGAAAATACATTGAATTGTTCATCTTATTTCATTTCCCACTTCCAATTATATGAACTACTGTAACTTGTATTGAAACCTTATATGTAGCATTGTATAAAATATAATATTCGTACTGATCCGTGATACATTTTATTGCTTATATAATTGTTTAGAAAGCGTCGTTAACTTCCATAAAGTAAATGTGGAATTCCTGCGATGACATCCGAATGCATTCGTTTTTCTAGTTTTATGAAAAATCCACAGTTTCCTTATTGGAAATGGTGCAATTCGCTTCCTTATTGGAAATACGAGTATATTAGTTCCCTCTCATAACACTTTAGATGTTTCGAGCGCAACTTTCTCTCGTGGTCACTATTTCGTATTACGTGCTTGCGCCATGAATTCGTGATGCCCATTGCTGAATGTAAAACAAAGGAAATTCCACCATTTTCTTAATAACACAATACTAAAGAATTGTAACTAAATTTCGTTTGTTCTAAACAAGCAAACATGCGGACAAGGAACATGAAATGTCTTCTGAATATCAAACATCCAGTATGGATAGTACCTATATTCTGCGAAAAGAATGTTTCATCTACTTTCTCACTTTAAAAATACTAACATTCCAATTGCGAATTAGAGATATCTTTAACAATTAATTGTATGATGTATACCACATTGCATACCCATGCCCTATCGTCGGATTGCTGAAGTTGCCCACTCGTTACTAACCTCAACAACACATTGTGACTCACACGTTGCGTCTTGGGCGTCCCTAGATAGGTTTTCAGTTTTTCTGGCTCTACAATGCCCATGACGCTTAGTGTGAGTTAATTTAGAAATAGGTAGAAGAGATATTTGAATATTTATTCATTATTTCATTATTCATTAGTTATTTGAATATGTATTCATATTTATGTAAATAGTTTCAAAAATGCAGGAAACAAGATAGTAAAAATATTAAAACATTTTTTCATTAATAGACAAGTTGTGATTAAGGGTGGATATTATTCGAACCAATTGAACTTCGAACCATCGCTACATCTCTGTACCAGAAATTGCCCCAATCACGTTGCATTCTTTGAAAAAACCTACCAGCCATGCCCTTCGTTGTAAACTCTCATTGAAATACGTAAAATATTTGACCCACACTGTACGTCATGGACATTATTGGCCAGTCTCATGACGCACGCATGTAAGTCATGGGCACCCAACGTGATAGGTACTGAAGACCATGTACCTAGGCTATTATGCTTTCTTTGATTGCAATTATTTCAGGCTACTAAGGTTGATTTGCTGTATTGGACCATTCACCAATGTCGATGTATTAATGATTTCCTTTGGATAGGTAGGTATGTAGTTCAAAATGTCGTATCCTAACAGTATCCGTTTCCCGAAACTACTTCTATTGAAGTGTGTAATAATATTGAGTTGCACGCGGTTTACTGACAGCGTCACCAGAGTGGTCGTCCCTATACGGCATGATCTATTGCTTCCAGGTGTACCTGAATTTTGCAGCAGCACACCTAGTTTTCACATTCAGGAGATGAAACTTTTCTTTCACTAAAATCGTATTTCCCACTCACAGTTTACGTTTTAGAACAGGCTGAAAAACTTTGGTCTCGTTTGTGGGTCCTCTCAAATCATCGTGTTATGTTTAATTTTTACAGCTTTCATCCGGTTTTGATGAAAATTTCAGATGATTTGCGGGTTTGGCTGTTAATAATTTTCTTCAGTTTCATTGCTAACATATTCATACTTCATTGTGCAAGGCGCAAAATAAAAATAAGAAAAAATCAATTAAGCATCATTTTCTCAAGCCAAATTCTTCGATGACTCTTAAATTCGGAAGGTAGTCGGGAAAGTACGATGCATCCATCCCATATCAATTTCAACATGATCAGTACCTATAGTGAATGCGCGACTGTGAAGTCCTTTTCACTTCTTCAGTTTTCATTTGATTTTGATGAAATTTTTTGGGAATGTGCGGATTGGGCTGAGGATTGCTCTTTTTCAATTTCAAATAAGTTGATGGTTTCTACCATTACATTTTGCACATGCGTAAAAGTATAATTCTTCAAGAATCATTTTCTCTTGGCCTATTTGTCCATTCTCGCTCTAATTGGAGGAAAGTTAGAAAAAAATAAAAAAATAACAATTTGATCACCCCAACTTAGTTTTATCACCACCGATCCTCAAATCTTCGTAACCAGCAAAACCTACAGTTTTCAACCGATTTAGATGAAAGTTTACTGGGATTTAGTAAATTGATAAGTTATGGATGTAATATACTAATAACTATGATAGGATATGACATGGTCATAATTAAGTATGGACATTATAATAAGATAATTTCAAGCATTTCAATGATTCAAACATCCACGTTAAGGACACTAGAACGCCATGTGCATCCCCAACTTGGCAGTCGTTTTTAGCATTTATTTATTTGTCCGCCATATTTTCCCATAGCTTTGACATTTTTAAAGCGAATTCGTGCACGGTCACTGCGAGTTATTGGGGAAATAACGAAATGAAATGAGTAAATGAACGAAATAAAATAATGTAACAAAATTGATAAATATTTCGTAGTTAAAATGTAATTTCATTTAAAAAAACAGACGAAATAACTAACGAATTATAGGGGGAGAGGGGAGAATCTTCTTGAAGAGCAGATCTGGGAGACCGCGATCCGACTATTGGTTTGGTCCGACTTGGATTGAAATTAGCAACTTTTTTACGCAGAGTGTTAATTTTTGGGGGATATCACTCATTTTTTGTGATCTAGGAAGAAAAGGTTGGAATGTATTGAGTGAATGAGATTGCAACTTCATTATCCCCGCCCGTACAACTCCGTCCCTACCATCACTTGATCGTAGGTATCGGCTCAAATCTCTGAAATGCACTTCCGCACGACAAACGTAGCCTATGTTTCATATATCAGCAGAATCAGGCGAGGGAAAGTGGATGATATTGCTACTTCATATTTACCCCTTCCCTTACAACCTTCCACCACTAGGTTGTAGCTGCTTTAAAACCCCAAAAGGAAATTCTTCAGAAAACGTCGCCTACTTTTCACATTTCATCAAAATTGGCCAAGGAGAGCCAAAAATGCATTTTAATGCCTAGTTATTCCTTATAGAGAATTGCTCTACCGTTACATTTTTGGCATTTGGCGACTAAGGGGGAATGATCCTCCCAGGATATGCAAAGATAATTAAGTTTCAGCCGACAAGGTGAGGTCGGAAGTTGGCCAATGTCGGGCTGAAGTTCTACTTTGTTACTCACTTATCTCGTCTCATTGTACCTACTGGAAGCTAGTCGGTTTTTTGAAGGCTTGGCAATGCAAGACTTGCGTCTTATAATAGATGGGGATGAAATAGATAAATAAGCGGTCTGTTGGTTATCTTCCTAGGCTAATTTGCTTAAAAGAAAGCTAACCAGATAAGCTACCAGTTGACCTGGATTGGAAATTTAAGGCCGAGTCTTTTCCACGGTTCATCAGCGGTTTCCGCCCGTTAAAGAGATCCGTTCGATACACCACCCTCAAGAACTGCCGGTGGTTTCCCACCCTCTTCGGATGAATTATGGATCCCCTTCGGAAATTTTTTCGCGTCGTAACGGATTCATAGATCCTATGGCAGATACCCTCCGGCCTTTATTAGATGTGGGGCGACGGCAGGCTTGAAGAGAGATTCTATCTGAACAGGGGCTTGAAGGTGATGATGAGGTGAGGCCCATAGGCCCTGGGCTGCCTCCGGGAGGGGAGGACTCTTGGAAACGCCCCCGGCCTCAGATTTCACGCCCAATCGCCTACCTGTTGGCCGATATCCTGGAGATAATTTCGGAACCCTCTTTTCTTGAATCTTCTTCCCCAATCTGCCTAAACGCATTTAACGGGGATTTATGAATTTCAATAAAGCCGGAGACCGTTAAATGAGGCTTCAATCGGGACAAGATTTTTTTTTTTTCTTTCTTAAGCGAAGCATTTTCAACTTAGGATGCAACTTTCCATCCCTGTCACCGAGCACTTAAGGTGGCTATTAGATTAAGCGATAAAAGGATTTGGAGTTATAATATCAGCATCTTTTAGAGTTCGGACGAAAAAGTACATAATAAAAAAAGACTTTTCGATAAGGTCGACTAGATCATTAGTCAGCCCAGTATCTTAACTCTTGACGTTTACTCATTTCCATAATATGCACCTTCTTTTGACGAGAATGAATTGTAAGGAGAAGAGATTACATACTGATTCCGTAGTTCAAGAATTCCATACATTCCATAGAATGTTGGGCTAGGAGAAACAATATAGTAATTAAAGGCTGATATCCTCCAAAGAAATAAGTGTTTTTCCTAATGAGCTATCTTTTTCAAAGACGTCCTGAAGTTGTGCATTCCTGTCGAGACTTTCACGGTGGCTTACTCCCAGGCGGGAGCAACTAGAGGTGGCTTTGTGATCGTCACGTTTCTAAGAAGCGAAAATAAGTGGAAATTTTAAGTCAGACCAGGGATTGTTGGAGAGAAGTGGCATGAGTATTGACCAGGAAAGCTATTCCAAAGAAAGACGGGCTAAGAGAAACAATATCATAATTAAAGGCGTATCCTTCGAAGAAAAAAGCGTTTCTTCTAATGGATTGGCTATGTTTTTTAAGGATGTTCTGAGCTGTGCATTCCTGTCGAGACTTTCACGGTGTCTTATTCGGAGGCGGGAGCAACTAGAGGCAGCTTTGTGACCGTCACGTTTTTAAGAGGCGAAGAAAATTGGTAGATTTTAAGTCAGACCAGGCGCTTGACGGATAGAAGGGGCAAGAATAGATCCAAACTTTTGAAGTTGCGAAAAATCATACGAAAAATAACGGAGGAGGGTGATGTAGCCTGAAGGTATGCAGACATTCTTGGAGAGACTTCGTCTTTCCCTGGAGCGAATCGGTGGCTCTCAGCTGCAGAAAACCTACCGGCTTTAAGGCCTTTCGTAACTTCTTGGAAGAGTCGCATGAAAAGCTGGAACTTCAGCTTTCAGAGAATACCTCGCTGTCTTGTTCAAAAGCTGGCAAAGCAGCAAGGTGGATGACTATAATTATGGCCGAGAGAGGATTTCGGAGAAACTTCCATCGAAGGACCTCATGATCCTGTCCTACTGCTTAGATCCTGTTCTATTGCTTAGATAGAATTAAACATTTAATTTAATTCATAAATTTGTTAAACATTAGAGTGCATTCTTTAATTTTTCAACCCACATGGTAGATGAGGGGTTTGAAAAGCTTGAACATTTGTTCCCAGAATAAATTGAAAACGAAAAATCGAACAGATTAGGTAGTTAAGGCCGAAAAATACGATAAACTATTTTGATAGAAATGAAAATGAAACATAGACTAGTTCAATTGTTTATAACAAAATTCAACTATAATTAATAAAGTATTATAACATTTCTGTGAACCTTGATAATGACATGTAAAACTAAGAAATATGTGAAGCAATTTTTAATGCCAAAAATAAATGAAAATGTTTAAAGAGTTAAGTAAATGAGAATATAAATTTAAAAAACGGTTCTGTACAAGTCGGTACATTGTGAACGACGGGTAGATAAAACGGGTCCAAACGGCCATACCTAAATAGCCTTTAGTTTGATTAAAATATACCTTATATGATATAAATAACACTACTACTAAATTATTTGTTATATAGTATTTCTGGTCGGTTTTTAGTATTTATGCAAGAAATACTGGATAGCCCACCAAATGCCATATTTTACTGGCTGAAAGTCTATGACAGTTTAGTGAAAAAAATACGTTAGGTACCTGATCATTTTCTTAACTGGTTCTGTACAAACCAATGAAGTAATCTCAATTTTTCTCATTGGCTTAGAACTTCTAAAAGCCCCTACACATTTTTTGTGCAAAATCTCATCAATCTTATCGTTTGTTGCATCTGAACTTCGTGAAAACATATTTTGGATAACTTAAATTCGGTGCGGTTGATAGATACTTGGATCACTTGGATCATAAATGAAAACCGACATGAAACTTCCTCAAACACTGATTGTCGTAAGACCCATTCATCTCTTGGATCAACTATTTATCAGATCGTCATCAAACTAATTCAATCTATTTATATATTTACGGCTAGATCCGATTACAAAAAGTTCAATAAGTAGTTTATTACATGTGTAATAGAGAGTGAGTTAGTTGAAACATTACATAATTTACAATTAACAGATTAACCAACATAATATAGTGCATAACATACAGTAGACGTATAATATGATAACTAGCAGACTTGGAATATTTAACAATGAATTAAAGAATGTTATTGTGGCGTGGCGGATAAATTCAAGTTTATTGCAAAAAGGATGATAAGTGGGATTTCAAAGAAGTCAAGGAAACGTTGGAAAAATCGACTTCGTGGCCATTACTTTAGTTTCACGACATTACGGGTAGGACATTAGTTTCACGAGGTAGTCGACGATTGTATAAATAATTGACGGCGGAGAACGGGGCAGGAAACAGAAAATTGGAATGTGTGGCATATTGAGGAACTTTAATAATTTCAAGAGATAATAATGAAGGGCAGTCCAAGCCGTTGCGTAGAAGCTTGTGGAGAGGAATACGATGTCAGCTACAATTCGTCTGTCCTCCAGAGTAAAAATCCAGTATTCCAAGCCTTTCGGGTGGTATGCACAGCTTGTACCCCAGATACCTCAACAAGCGCCGCTGAACTCTTTCCAATAATTGAGGTTTGTAGACACTGTAGTATGAAGACCATACAATTAGTAAAATCACTAGGTATCTATCACGGTCTATCGTACAAACTTATGAACTATTGCGTGAAATTCAAGTGTGAGTAATTCCTTGAACAATATATTCCAGGTCCTACTGTCTAGACAGCTTTGGGTGATGAATAGGAAGTACATATGTGACTTCCCAATCATCACACCTCATTGGCAATAATTTCTCAATTACATGAAAGTTTCTTGCATTAAGCAAAACGATTTTCCTGTAGAAAATCATTTCTGAGGTACTCAATATATACAATTATTGTACACACATATAGTTGCATCCAACTTCACCGTCATCTATTCCTCCAACGCCAACGTTCGATATCACTGAATGAGTTCCATATTTATGTAAGCATATGCAAAAACAACTGCAGCATTATCTTTATTAGACGTTCTCATAAAATTCACCACCTGCAATTCGCCATGAATCATGGGACGTGTTCATCTGTTAACTAGTGCAGTGCCTGTTTATGGGTAACATAAAGATCAATTTCACTATGACACCATAAGGAATGATTATAATTGTCTGACTACGATCCAGCTTAACATACTTGTAGCAAGTAGTGAAACGTTGCACAGCGTGAGACGTGATGAAGTCAACATATTAGTCATCTCCAAATATCTTCTGTATTATTTTGGAAATGCTTGTTTCTTTACATAATTGATAATATTCAGTATTAGTAAGTTATGCAAATAGCTTTTGCAAGTGATTAGATACTCTTGCTGTTAACATGAGATACATATCTTGTTTGTAAACTTAGCCATATGATTGCAGACCGCGTGAGTAGGAGGATCAGGTATGACTATCAACCGTGAAACGTGGCGAGGAAGAACAGAAAAAGTGGTCATGTTCGTAACTACAAGAAGTAGCGATAGATTTGGATATGAAAAAATGCATGCTTTGATGTTGTGAAAGGAGAAGAGAGATTGCCCTTGAGTAGGTCTAAAATTGAGGTCGCTCCATTTTCGGAAAGCCAATAAATGCCATAGTTAAATCTCGTTGGTAAGATATTTGAAAATACCTTTCTGAGCCGGTGAGTCAATGCAATTTAGTTGCGCCCAGGGGATGTACATTTTTCATATACTTCAAGACTTTTTCTCCCGAGAATTGAAGCTCCTCGCAATCAGCTTCTAAGGCATGCAGCAAGGGAGACTGACCGGTGATTGGTACTGCCCTGCCGCCTCAGCAGAATTGGAAGCTATGATGAGTATGTTTCACTTCATTAAAGTTTCCCGCACGGCTCCAATTACCTACCCAGAGATGGGCACACGCTTAATTACTCCACATGAAACGGCGACATGGGGTCTCTTGCAAGGAAGATGGTATCGTGCCAACCCTCCAACCTGAAATTGCCTAACGGACTTCTAATAGGAGAATTTTATTTAATTAAACTTCGAAAAAAACGATGTACACTACGATCAATATCCTAATTGGGGATTATTTATGAATCCAGACCCTCCCTGAGGGGTTTCAGCATTACCATTGGGCAACGCAGTGTTATGTTGGTAAAGGTCAGAATCGTGGACCGCTCTGGGTCGGGACCTATCTTGTACGGTTGTCAACCTTTTCTGATCATCCGGATTCGCTATCAGATCATGTGCGATCAGATTAAAATTTGATATTCCTCTGCCTTTCATTATCATATTTGAACTTATTGAAAGATGGTATCAACACTCCAGCAAGGAGCAGTTATACATTTAAGAGAGTTATCAGTCAATACATATAAATAATCTTAGTTACTGATGGTATCATCCATCTGCTGTTAGAAACCATTGTGCTTCCCTTTGTTAGATAATCAAATCATTTTACAGCTAATGCACCGTTGTTTATGTGCCTACTTCATTTTTGTAATACCTACGCCATCAAGTATCAGAATGTAGTTTGGCCTTATTCTCTTGTTCCCAATTTTCTAAAGTCTGTTAGTGTTATCATGTTTAGTAAAATTTGTATATAAAACCCGTATCAAACAAAGAAATAGTATATGTGTTGTATGAAATCAGAAATATATGGTCTAGGTTCACGAAATTTGATTTAAAAAACTCGTACATTACCCGAACATGATCTCTAAAATCATGGCATCACATTGAATAAACTCCACAAGGAGAGGACATTTTCATGAAACTCTTTCTCGAAATAAAGCTCTTTAGTATCAATAATGCGAATAAGTAAGACCGCTTGAATCGCTTTACTTTTATCCGCCCAGTCTTTAAATGGTATATGGGTATATAACCTTATATGACCAGGAAAGGAACGCTGTCAATACAAGTAGAGTTAAGAACAGATGCTATTATGAGCGAACACAGCTAAAATCTACTTATCTGCTACTACTTATCTACGAAATCTGCTAATCTCTCTTAATGACTTAATCAGGCCTCGTGGTATAGTTCGTTTTGAGTGCTTTATCAAATGGTAATTTCCAGGATCTGAGAAGGTATCTTAGCACAGATTCTACTCTCAACCTACTCAATTTTTTATTGAACTGACAACAGCTTTTGTTTACAAACTTATTATTTGAATACAAACCTGCTCGTTGTCTGAATCTTTATGTTGGTAGATATAACCTTGTAGTACGAAATGTACTTGCGAATGCTTACGAATAATAGGTATCTACATTAAAATCGGAAAAGTATCAACGACTGCATTTACTCCCAAGTAGGCGAACAGGATATCTGGCTGTCGGACGAAGTAGGTACTTTGTTCACATAATCAACGGAATTTGATTTCATAATACAATTATATTTATCACAGGTTTTTACTTCTTTCGACTAGGTAGGAAATTGTGGAAGGGAAATGTTGTTAGACGACAGTCAGAGGGAGACCGAATACCTAACCTATTCTTAAAACTGTGGTCACCTTTGCGTCAGATTATGACGACTACGCGTAGGACAGGATTCCATCGAAAGCATTTTTCCTGCCTACGTTTAGGTAGACCTTTTTCCCATACACGCATAATTCTACGCGTTGGCGCGTAAATTCGCGCATGCGCAGTTGGTATTTCAGTCTTTTTGCGTACACGGGTAGAAAATTAAGGGAAGAACAAAACTCTTTATTATCTACAGTGACAATTCATAACACAGTAACACCTTTTGGTTTCACAACTCGAATATCATGATCATCAATCAACGTTCCGCAACCCCCGCCGAAATCGTTCTACTCACAGTATAGTTCAAGAAAGGGAACGCAACAGCCGCCCAATTCCTTTTGATCCGACCACTATAGTAGGACAATGTAGACCTATCTTCACGGCAGATCGGTCGGGCAACCTGATTGTGGATTACTTATGAATCAGTTCTGGTTCATCGAGGCGGTTCAGCACGGCTGTTGGGAAACAGGCGTTACACTATAAAGGTCAGGATCGTGGGTGCGCACTAGGTCAGGAACCCTATCTTGTGCCTTCGTAGTTGTCAACCTTAAGCCGATCTTCCGGAACCTATAGATCAGAGCATGGTGGTGTTGGGCCTTCAATTCATCCAGTCTTTCTTTGTCGTGATTTACTGTTTTCACTTGCTAATCCGGCTCACCTTGCAGCATAGTTTATCCGTTTAGTATGGAAGGATACCGTAGATTGGTTTTCTTTCCTAGAGTACTTCCCTTAGTTAGATTGGATTTCAGTTGTACCTTGTCGTTGCAATATTCAAAACATGAAAACTCTCTTGAACACGGCGTACCGAGATAAGTTACAATACACTCCCCGTATTTATTACAGATGCATATTATATACGCCACGATACTCCATGTTAAGCTTATTACCGAAAGAAGAATAATTAAACAAAATAAAATATCTGTCAATGAACCGTTCACAAAAGGTTTGGTGAATTCAATTTCTTGACAAAGGAGTTTAGTTGTTATCATATCACCTGATTTATTCCCCCGTCACCATTTATTGTGAGAACAGGAACTTACAATTCTGGAACGCACTGCTGCTGAAATATCAGCCCCACGGCAAACTCACCAAACTGCATTTTTTGGTGATTTCACTTGAAGGAAAATTTTGATTGTTTTTGACTACTCCACATTATACTAAAACGGAAATACAATTATTCTAACCCAAAACAGGTGATTCAGAACTGTTCACTTTAGCCTAAGTCGAAATATTGCAACTTTAACTTTGCTAAAGTTACCAATTTGACACTTGAACTGGTTTGGCTTGGTGAGATTCTCACATCCGTATTCAGGTACTTTGCCGGTGTCACCAATCTGACACTTGATTGGGTTTGACATGGTGACTTTGTTGGTCAGTTAAGTACGTTGTCGAGCGTACCAATTCGGTACTCACGCGGCTTTGGCATGGAGGATTTTACACATTTGTCAGTTAGGTACTTTTTTCACCATCAATTGTTGACAGAAACTCACGCCCCATTTCGTACACTGCTTACAGCCAACGGCAATTTCTAAAGCGAAATTGAAAGGCTTGCAACTGATGTGCCGTGATCTTACGACTCTAAAAGCGTACCACGCATCCTTTTCTAATATTCGATCATGATCAGCACCAAGTCGTGATTGCTTACCAGCTCCACATCTTTCTGAAGACTCGGATATGATGAGCAGTGATCAGATTGGACTGTCTGAAATTTTCCAAGTAATTTTGTAATATTTTATTAATAATAAACTAAGATTTTCGTGATTGTAAATTTTGGAACAATTAAATCAGAAAATAAATCATGGATCATAATAATAATCTACTGGTGGTTCACTATTGAGGAAATAACAGAAAAATTGATATTCACCAAAGTGAATACGTTAACAAATAGTACTTTGCCAAAACCACCAAAACATTGTTCACACCATTTTTCAAGGTGTGGCAAAAACATCCAATGCGATTTTATCAGAACTATAATTTTACAGTTTGGTGGGTTTGGCGTGGGACCGACGACCCCCCTTGTAATTATTTATTGTACCTAAAACACAGTTGACATAATATTGTCTTAATTCACCAACTTCCCTGTTTGACTGTGGTGGCTATTCGTTAAATGAGATCATTACCTGAGATCTGACTCGCTATGAGCACACAATTTTGAAGGACTTTCCTCCTAGTGGAAATCCAGAAACTGAATCCATTTAAGTGGTGTTCTTGTAAATATGGATTACTGGGTGATAGACTATTACCACCTTGTAAACATGCTTTTCTGAAAAGAAACCGACGGTTAACCTTGTTGACCGCTCGAAATTACACACGTGGAATTTCTTTTTTCGATAATTTATGGAACAAGCCCAAACACCTATGGCGCTCACCCAACCGTATTTCTCTCCTCCTTCGTGGCCTTTAATGGAAAACCACGCTCGGCCGACCATCCTTTTAATAAATAAAACTAAAAAGTGGGGCCTCCTCGAAGTATGAAAAGAAACAAAATAAATTAACGGATCTTGACCCTTCCCCCGAAGAAATCTGAGGCTTTTCTAAGCGTCCCTTTGTAGGGCGGGGAGGGCATTCGGGTGCAAACTCATTCAACAGTCACGGCTGAGCTAGCAGCGAACCCGAGGGCACCCCCAATTATAGAAACAGATCACCCACCAACGAAAGAATAAACCATATACCACCTACATTTATTTCCGCATGCCTGGCCGCCTTCTGCGCTTTATCAGATTTATGGTCTGGGGGATCCGTCGCTTAAATCACATTATTCCCCGTGAAAGACCGCCCGAGAAACGAATCTGCTCTCATCGTAAGAATTAACTGCGGCTTCAGGCCTGATGTTATTCAATTTAAACTGTCAATATGGAGATATTTCAATATTTTATTTTAATCCAAGTCTATTTCTTCGCTTTGTGGGCGGTCAGAAGGCGCTCAAACGGCGTTCTCACGTTCACAGTTTAAATTACCCTTTGCCCATTCAAAGTTCACCGGCGAAATTTGTTTCTCCCTTAACTTTTTGAATTGGGTACTGTCTGATTTCATTCGATACAATCAAGGTTACGGAAGTTTTTGAGAGAAAAACTTCCTTCAAGCATTTAGTATTGAACAAGCTGCGAGGAAACATACGAATTTGCTATATTATACTACTTTAAACCAATCGTTGCTAAAGAAATACAACTTTCCTATTTTCCGTCCCATTTTAACATCGTTGACCACGCGATAAAAAGCTCTTGGTTTAGCGAACCTCACACTGTCCATTTCCCTCTCCTCTCCTTACACTCCTCAGATACTAGGACCTTTAGTCAGTTTTGGAAGCAGGCCCCATTGATGTTGAATGAGGAGTACCCATTGCTCTGAAAATGCCTCGTTTACTGTTTTTAAATGAAAATAGAATTCATTCTGAGAATATTGACACCATCCATACATTCCTACGATCAGTGATTAGATTTTTATGATTTTTCAACGTCACGCTAGGCAGGAGGTCCCGTCCAGGTGGGAGGGGATGACATAGATTTTTGTCCAAACTTAGAAAAATCACAGAGAGAACAATAGAATATCAAAACAATTACTACTCAGTTGAAACTACTTACCTTCGTATCTGCGTATTCTTGGAATTTCATCTGTTATTATTTAAAAATATAAAACCAAAATGATGGTATCGCTCATTAAAAAAAACAACTTAATTAAAACAACTCCTGTTGGGTACGCTATTCCAATTTTTTTTTTCCAATTATTATTCAATCAACTCAGTAGAAATCTCAAACACAGACTGTTTGGGAGCGATGGCTAACAATGACAGTGTGCAGACACCCTCATCAGCGGAGTGCGCTGGAGCCTCCAGTCGTGGAGACAGAGCACCCTTTTCGAAACTCATTTTTTTTCTGTTCATTTATTTCCATCCAATGTTGCAAAGAGAAAAATATAAAATGGTTAACATAAACAATCCTGACTTAAATTGATGAAACGTCTAATATTCTGGTAATTTATTCTCCATATGGGCACTAGACCGTGGTAGAAAATGAGTGGGATGAATGTTGTGGCCGTAGGTATTTTATATCAAGAATTGTTGCAAGGGTCGTTCGTTGTAACCGAATATCATATCTAATTTTTTTTTTTTTTTAAATTAATCTCAAACGTTTTTCTCCAGGCTTCTTCAGGGAGATGAAAATTCAGATGTTGAATATTTACTTACTTTTAGTTTTCATTTTTGAAAAAATTGAATTTAAAGTTATGAGTTTATGAAAATCAAATTTAAAATTGTTCATGTTCATGTAAGTAATGATGTTTTTCCGTATGTTTTATCTAGTTCGCTGGTGACGTTAATCATAAATTAGATAAAAAATTAGGATAAAAAATTGAAATTCAAATAACTTTCAAAAAGACACTCAAAACTTGAGAAAAATTCACTCGTATTTACTTGAGGAACTCTAAATTTATAATTACCGTCACGCGAACTAGGTAAAACGTACGGAAAAACATCATTACCTACATAAACGTAAGCAATTTTAAATTTGATTTTCATAAACTCATAACTTTAAATTCGATTTTTATTTAAAAAAAAAAAAAAAGTAAGTAGAAATTTTACACTTTAGAATTTTCATCTCCCTGACGAAGCCCCAATTCCAGGGGAGAAACTTTGGAGTTTTGAATTAAAAAAAACCAATTTAAGGACGGAAAGACCTTTTTAGAAAAGTCTTGTTATAATCTGAACTGTCCGTATAAAGAAACGCTGCAAAATTTATTCTTGTATTCACACAATTATCTTTCGATACCTCATAATTGTTTATTGTATCGTAGAAATAAGACGGTAACTACGAGTACAGTAACCGTCTCTATTTTTCTCCCTTCCGTTTTCGATAAGTGTTATCTGTAAACCAGCAGCGACGAGCCATTCAGCGATGGTCAGTGTTTTGCACGGACTGTACTGTAGTGGTGTAAGGGCAGAAAGCTTACCCCGACTGTACCAAAGGCAGGACTAAAAATAACTCATCTTATATTAAAAATGTATGGGTATTTGAAATAATCTTTGAAATTTTTAGTGAAAGTAGGCCTAAGTAAAAATCATTAATAATTGTCTCACTTAGGTCTGTTAACTATCTTGAAAGAACATGGTTTGAGTTATCCAGCAACAAAGATATATAAGGGAATATAGCTACTTAGAAAACTATGCCCAGAATATATCAATAACCACCACTGAGCACTCTTAATTGAAACAAAACTTCATGAATGTATGGGGGGGTTGTTGGCCTGCCTTGTCTCAAATATTTTACAGTGTGGCCCTTCAGTAAAAAAGGTTGGAGACCCCTGCAGTAGGGTGTAGAGCAGGCGGAGAGAGACATCTAGTCTCTGATGAGCCATCGTCTTGGCTTGTTCGAGAGTGAGACCTCTTGACCTCAGCCGGTCTTCAATATTTTCTACCCAAGTCCGCCTTCTTCCCTTGGGTCCAGGGTTGCCAGGTGGTATGGAGGAAAAAACCGGACATGGGGGAAAGTATAGATTAAAAATACTTACTCAATCGCTTGTCTATTACTGCACTATTGACAGTTTATCGTAGGGTGACCGCATTAACTGCTGTTCATTCGAATTTGTATCTCTCGTAAACTGTTTTTCACGTATTCATTCAAACCTCGGGCCTTCAATGACTCGATCGACAATCATTTTGGAAAACTCCGTCACGACCTTCAGTTCGCGTTTTCAGATAAGCCCGTTGGATCGCGTTGAGCAAGCGGCATTCAGGATAAGAATCTCGTCGTACTATTTTGGGAATAAAACGCCGGAGCCCGCCCTCGGGAACGCTGTTCGCCCAGTGCAAACAATCTTGTTTTTCCCAAGATGTCCCCAGAGATAGCACGGCCTCCAGCCCTCCCGACCAACGGTACTTGGTATTTGAATTTCATAAAAATCCTCCCGCATACGAAATGAATATTAAAACTTCGGATGTTTACCTTGGAAGAACGATGTTATTCACAGGCACGTGTTTATTTTGGGTTTCTGTTTTTTTCTTCTGTTTGTATTTTTCTGAGGTCCCGCTTGGATAAAGGTGAAGTGAAAGGTGAAGGTATAGGAAATACTGCATAATATGGGAAGATACATGAGGTCAAACTTACTTTGATGTTTGACTATATCCATGAATGGTGCAAAATGATTTTCCTCATTTGTATCCGTAACTAACAAAAGAAGTCCGTCTGTACTTTGACTCGGCCTGCATTTGTCTTTTAGTTCCACGCTACAGGCCGGAATTTCGAAGCTATTGACTTGTAATTTAGTAGGTATATTCCTTGAACCTATATTCTGGAACATATAGATTTCGTGCAGATCTGACTAATTGTGGTGTCAATATTGTCTATGACTTTGAACGAAACATATTAGAAATAGATAAGCATTTTTTATGGATTTTTTGATATGTTGAATACATTAGGACGACTTTCATAGCGATCCGAGTCGATAGAATGACGATATTATCGTCAAAATTCTTCGTCGCTCTCAGACGACATATCTCACTAATGCGTGTTTATTTTAGTTTTCGAAGTTTTTTTCTTCTTTTTTCCTGGGTGCTGAATTGAATGGAATAACTCTGATCAAAACTCATTTTATTATCTTTACCTTAAGAATTGACCAAGTATAAACTTTTATGGCAAAGTCATCCCTTACGTAAATGAAGCAAAATATTTGGGGATGACTTCAGATGCAAAGTTGCGATGGAAATCGTACGTAAAGAAGGTACAAATACAAATAGAACTGACTCTCAATCTTAGAAAATCGTCCGGTTTAATGGGCTGGCGATCCAAATCGTCTGTTCAAATCAAACTAACCGTGTACAACCAAGTCCTAAAGCCAGTATGGACATACGGAGCGCAGCTAGGGGGCTGCACAGCTCAGAGCAATAAAACTTATCCGGATTATTCAAAATGGTGTGCTCAGGAGCACAGTTAATGCACCCTGGTGCAGTCAGATTGACAAACTTCATCATGATTTAAAGGTGGAAACTATTGATAAAACTATCAAGAAAATTGCCATCGCCCACCAAGAGCGACTAAGTGCCATGTCTGCAATATCAAAATGAAACAACAACAGCAACACTGAGGTTTCTTTATTCATGTTCAGGTTATATGAAATATATTATATTCAGTTTTCAGTTCTAACACGTGTTCTTTTCAAATTCAATTCTAAATATCCTAAATTCCGGGGTTTAAGTGTTTAGTTTGGTTAGTGAAACATTTCAGTGGCGACGAAGATAAACTGGTGAATAATGACCTCTACATCTGCGGACGCGACTACCATGGAACTGTCCAAACAACTCGCTCAACTTACGGCGATTGTTACTTCCCTCGCACAGACTCAAGCCGCTGCTCTTAAGTCGAAAAGTACGGGCACAACGAGTTATTTCACCTTCGATGAATTCAAACCGGAAGGTGAGGAAACAATCATGTCTTATTTCGATCGTTTCCAGTTACGACTTAAATTATGCGGAATCGTGACAACAGAACACGCTCAGTACCTACGTGTTCACATGGGGTCCGAGCTTTCAAATACCCTGCGAGACTGTATTTACCCAGACAAACCCGAAAATAAATCCTGGGACGAAATTACGACAACGCTGATTAACTACTACAAAAGTAAAACGAATAAATTCAGCGAAGCTATAAAATTTCGTAAGGTCACGCAGGAAGAAAACGAAAATATCAGCGCATTTTCGCGGAAGCTGAAAGCTGCTGCTCGAGACTGCGAATTCGGAGAGTTCCTGGATTATTCTCTAATTGTCCAATTCATACACGGAGTTAGGGATGATGCAATTCGCGACACTGTGATAATGAAGAAACCTGATAGGTTCAAGGACGCAGTTGAGATCGCAGAAAATCTCGAGGCTACCAAAACAGCGTCGACGGAAATGAAAATCCAGAGCCCCGACAAAATTCACAAATTCGCGCACGCGAGCCAACCCAAAGAACGTAACAGATCACATTCTCGCCAGCGGGGATCAAGATCGAGAAACCGCAGTTCATCCAGTAGTCAACGTCAATCAAAGGTAGAACCGTCTGAGTGTTTTGGATGCGGGCAGTGCCACTGGCGAAAATTCTGTCCATTTCGCAATACTAAGTGTGAAAAATGCTCCCGGAAGGGCCATTCACCGAATTTCTGCAAGGCTCGGTCTAATTCAAAGTCGCCAGGTCAAAAACCAAAACAGAACTCGACGGAATCCAAGGCCGCACAACAAAATGCTGTTGGTGAGTCACATTACAGAATGCCCTCGGCAATCACATATTTCCCTGAGGATGAGTCGTATAATTGTGTCAAGGAGGTTTCAGCGATAAAGCGACCACCTCCACCTCAGATTTCGGTCCTAATCAATCAAAAGCCCATTTCCATGGAGCTAGATACAGGCGGAGTATGCTCGATGGTAAACCAGAGCACCCTAGGGAAGGTATTGCCTAACTACACGCTGTTGCCATCAACGAGATCATTCGAGAGCTACACTAAAGACAGATTTCAGTGCCTGGGGTACGTACCTGTAGACGTGACATTCCGAGGACGAACCAGGTCACTCAATCTGTATGTAACGTCAATTGAATCTGACAGCATTTTCGGACGCGAATGGATTTCTGAATTCGCTGACCTTCTATCATTTGAAGAATTTTTCAAGATATCCGAACATGCACCTAATCCAATTCCCAAGCCAAATTCGCCAATAAACCCCAATTCATATTCAAAATTGCGAACACTTCTTCGGAAATATGACAATTTATTCAGCGAAACTGCAGGTACCCTGACGGGACCCCCAGCTGATGTCACCTTTCGAGAAGGACTCCGACCTAAATTCTGCCGCGCTAGGCCAATACTATTTGCACTACGAGACCAATTCGCAGCCGAAATTCAGAAGAAGATCACTCTAGGACATTACCGTCAAGTTTCGAATTCCCAATGGGCATCGCCAATCCACATTGCTATGAAAGGGAGTAAAATGAGGCTGACAGGAGACTATAAAGCGACTCTGAATCCCCAGATTGTGGTGGATGAATATCCGATTCCGCGAGTTGAGGAATTATTCCACAAGCTGCGAGGAGCCAAGAAATTCTCCCGAGTCGACATCACCGATGCCTACATGAGCCTACCCGTCACAGAGAGTTTTAGTCAAGCACTAACCCTGAATACTCCTACACACGGTCTTGTCCAACCAACCCGAGCACAATATGGTGCTGCAAATATTCCTGCTATTTGGGCCCGTCGAATGGAAACGGTGTTACAAGGTCTCGAATGCGCGCTGTATTTCTTTGATGATATAATTGTGTTTGCAGAATCCGAAGCTGAAATGCTGCTAGCGCTGGAAAAGACGTTTGAGAAACTAAGCCAGGCCGGACTAAAGCTTCGTAGAGAAAAATGTGAATTCTTTCTCGACCGAATTGATTTCTTGGGCCACACTGTTGATGCTGCTGGATTGCATACGCAGAGCAAACACGTTGAAGCAGTGCAGAATACTACAATTCCAACAAACGTGGCCGAGCTTCGAACTTTCCTCGGGAAAGTAAATTACTATCACTGTTTCATTCCACATCTTTCGACTGTGACGGCACCCCTGCGTCAAATGCTCACTGCTGCCAACTTCACATGGACGGAAGAAGCCAAGAAAGCCTACAACCTATTGAAGAGGGAACTTGCATCAGACCGAGTATTAGTGCCTTATAATCCAAATTTACCACTATTACTCGCCACGGATGCGAGCCCTGTGGGACTAGGCGCAGTACTCTCGCATAAAATGCCAGACGGGTCAGAACGACCTATCTCATATGCAAGCAAGGCACTATTGGAAACCGAAAGGCGCTACCCTCAAATAGACCGGGAAGGAATGGCTGTCGTTTGGGCTGTGAAGAAGTACTTTTTGTATTTATACGCTCGAAAATTCACAATTTTCACAGATAACAAGGCGATCTCACACATTTTCCACCCAAACGCCAACCTGCCTCAATTCACGCTCTCCCGATGTGCGAATTATGCAGCGTACTTGTCAAATTTCAATTACGAGATTAAGTTCAAGACCAGCGCTCAAAATGCCAATGCCGACTTTCTGTCAAGAGCAATGCACTTAAAATCAGAAGAGGAAATAAAGCAAAATTCAGTCGACGAAAATCGTGACGCCATGGGCGACGATTTTGATGAGTTCATGCAACTGCAAATACGCCAAATTCCGCTTACTGCACGAGACATCGCTGCCGAGACCATGAAAGATGCTCACATGGCCGAACTCCTCAATGCAATTCACGACGGCAAAGACCTAGCAGTAATGGGTGTCAAGGGATGCGAGGCGGAATACTCAGCAAATGATGGATGTCTGATGTTGGGGCATAGGGTAGTGATTCCACCGAAATACCGACTCCAACTGCTCCAAGAACTCCATACTGCCCACATGGGCATTGTCAAGATGAAGGGGTTGGCGCGGTCATTGATATATTGGCCTTCAATCGATGCGGACATTGAGAAAATGGCCAAATCCTGCGATGTTTGCCTGAGGAATTCCAACCTCCCGCCCCAAATCCGTTCCCATCACTGGGAATACCCAAATGGACCCTGGGAAAGAATCCATCTGGATTATGCCGGACCGTACCTGGGGAAGTACTTATTCATCGCAGTCGACGCCACTCAAAATGGATGGTGGTCAACACCACGAACTCAACAACGTCAGAAGCAACCTGCAATATGCTTGAGACATCATTCGCCCAATTCGGCGTACCAACTGTTGTCGTGTCGGACAACGGCCCTCAATTCACCGCAGAGTACTTCAAGAACTTTCTAAAAATACAAGGCGTGCGATTCCACAAGACTTCCGCGGCGTATCATCCATCAACAAATGGTCAAGCTGAACGTGGTATTCAGACACTAAAGAGGGCGCTGAATTCAGCTGGTGCAACAACCAACACACTCCAACATTGCATCAACGCGTTCCTGCTACAATACCACAAGGCTCCGCACATGACTACTGGGCAGCCACCTTCAAAGCTCTTCCTCGGGAGGATCATTCGTTCCCGTATCGACCAAGTCAAGCCTGATTTGAAGAGAAGAATGGATGAACGAGCCTTAACAACATGTACTTCGAACTACAGAGCGTTCTCAGCAGGCGATCCAGTGGTTCTCAGATGCTACAAGCAGAACTCAGAGCACTGGCAACCTGGAGTCATAGTTACGAAGTTGGGGCATCTGCATTACGAGGTAGAATGCAACGGTCGTCGGTTAAAACGTCATATCGACCAGTTGAAAGCTGCCAAAGTCCCACCAGTATTGCCGAACGCACCACTACCGACTCAGGAACGCCGGGTGCGCATCTTCGACGACTCCGACTTCCCACAAGAGGGAGAAATAAATCAGGAAGGAGGATCTGGAGTCCAACACTCGATTCCTGCGACTCCTAGAACATCCAGGAACAGCTCAACGGGGACAACACCGGTCGCAACTAGACTGCCAACCCCAGCTGTCACGCCCATTCAAGAGCGAAGATACCCGGTTCGGCAAAAAAAGCCTAGAGTACCGTACACTCCGTCCTGAAGTGTTTGTGAGTGTGAGTGCGCGAAAAAGGCAATGATTTATAAAAGACTGGGTTTATAAATTTAAAAAAAATCGTGACAACTAAAGACTGATATTGAAAAGACTGGTATAAAAAAAAAAAAAGTTATATTTGTAATTATTAATATTGTAATTAAGTTATTTGTGATATTCTCAAATTATCTCCTAATTAATTATCCTCTGTTGTTAGGACAGAAAATGGATGTCTGAACTGTTATTTTTCAATGATGAATTATGAAACTTTAAATGCTAATGATGCCTGGACTGCTGTTGTATTTAATAGTTGTCTGTAGTTTCAAAATGCCCTTGGAGGATTGCCATGTCTGCAATATCAAAATGAAACAACAACAGCAACACTGAGGTTTCTTTATTCATGTTCAGGTTATATGAAATATATTATATTCAGTTTTCAGTTCTAACACGTGTTCTTTTCAATTCAATTTTAAATTTCCTAAATTCCGGGGTTTAAGTGTTTAGTTTGGTCAGTGAATCATTTCACTAAGAGGTCATGTCAACATCGAAGCTGCCCATTTACTAAGCTACCTGCTTAGAAGACTGAAGAGAAGAAAACCATACGAAACAACACAAGAGACGGTGCAATATTGGAATTAGTTCATCACGTCCAGGGACCAGATAAATTAAAACGCCAGTTAGGGTTGAACAAGGGATGGATGGGGACACCCCCTATTGTGTTATCTAGAGGATAACGCTATTATTCAAATAAATCTCTCTTACCTATTCATTGGACAAATGTGATTGATAACCCGGCCCTTTGTTGCTCTTGGTCTGCGGTGGCCCACCGTCATCAATAGTTTCCACCTTTAGATCATGGTGAAGTACATCATTCTGAATCTACCAGGGTTCATTACCCATGTTCCGAAGCACACCATTTTGAAATGTCCGGATAAGCTTCCGATTGCTCTGAAGTGAGTAGCCCCACTGGGTTTTGGACTAGGTTGTTCAGGGTTAGTTTGTTTCGAACAGACAATTTTGATCGCTTGAGTATTAAACAGGTAATTTTTCCGAGTTTGAGAGCCAGCAATGTTATTTTCCTTTTACGTGCGATTCCCATCGTAACTTTGCATCCAACGTCGTTCCCATATATTTTGCTTCATTGGCGCAACTTTGACATTGAAGTAAACGACAAGCAGCCATTTTAAAGTTTCGTAAGATCAACATACACCTGATCCCTAATCGAAGGTGATTCAATTCATTTCAGGCTTTCTTAGAACTTGCACATTCAAGGTTTGGCGGAAGAGTCTGTTCAACGTATACGCAAACAAAATTCCACCTTATTCTAATGTGACAGAGCGGGATCTTGAGGCCACTAACTGGCCGACATACGTAATCGGGAAACGGTGCGGTTTATCGGAAGAAAAATGACCGCCGTGTACAGCTTGGGAAAGCGCTTATGCGAGCAGGTGACCGCGATCGGTTATTATTTCGGAGCGGTTTCAGATAGTTTTGTGCACCGACAACAAGCCTTTGAATGGGTCCCCACATTACCCCCTTGCTTCGAAGAAACGAGTAATTTTGAATCAGTCTGTCATCGACGAACCAGCCTTCTTGCGAAGTCAATACGCTGGGTAACTGTTGTTTTGCTTCAACGTTACTACTCTTAGTAAAAAACATTGGGAAATCTCTGTACCCATTGCAAAAATGTCATAGTTTTGTTGGTCTAATGAATGCTACATATAGGCCTACAATTTATTACACGCCATATTTAAGCGAATTCGGACTGGTGGTACTGATGCAGTAAGTGAGGAAGTAGTTTTGATGTAGAAATGTTTAAAGCCCATTTTCAGCCAGAGTAAACAGCAAAGAAATGTCACTTATCTATGTTCTATGCACGAGCCCTGAACGTCTGAAACCCCACAGATTAAATTAACATCATCATCAAATATTGCATCTGATTCATTTCGTGTAACATGTGTCATTTCCTATATTGTATTTTTCAGTCATTAACAACCATTTAAGTTCAATCTCGATCGAATGAATTCATTTTCATGAATGTAGGTATCGCCTGTGTCATACTTTGAGTGTGTGGCTAATCTTCAGCGTTATTCAACTCATATCATTTTCAACGCTCTATCAAGTAAAATCAAATCGAACTGTACCCGTATTTGCCTACCTTAATCAGTCAGAAGAACGGAAATTTAACTGCTTATAATTTGAATTGTCTTCTATAGAGTAAACATTATCTACAGCAAAGTTGATAGTCACAAATACATCGCAGAAACCTGCAAAGCACTTACAAATATTGTCCAAATATCATCAGCCATACTAATGGTGACATGTAAAGCTAGTCTGGACAGCCACATCAGGTTTTATCAGTTAGTTAGACACTTCTTGTTTGATTTCACTCACTTCTCGGCCTCATGGTTGAAAATGATAGATACTTACTATCCGCGCTATTAACTTCAAGCGGTAGTCGATAATCCAAACCAAAGTGATATATAAACGATCGATTATGCAATCAGTAGCTTTCTGTCCAGCCCTCCACGGTTCGTTAAGTTCCGTTTACCGATCTGGTAGCCTATCGGATTAAAGATAGTCATCAACATCCTATTCAGTGGGATAATGAAATTTAACTGAAGCATCATTGTGTTTGATGATGCGATGTTACTGATGTTTGATATTAACCTCTATTAACATGCAAGTCAGTAAAGAACGTAAATTAGTCATTCATGAAGTTCAAAAGGCACCTTTTTTCATTATTATTATTATGATTATGCATGATTCCGTCTGTCCGTTTTTCATTATATATCGCTCCGATTTCGTTCAAGCTCAAAGGGAGTTTCTTGTTTAAGTTATAACAGGGGTTCTTAACCTTTTTAAATTAGTGGACCACTTATCAGGACCAACGATTTCCACGTACCACATGATTTTATTTAACGGATATTATGATACAGTACTTAGTTGTTCACTGCTATTTTTATTCGTGAAGATTTTCAAGTTGGAATTTTCGATTTCAGCTTTTTAATGTGATGGTTACGGTCTCATGTTTTTATTCATCATACAGATGTGGGGGTAAAATTTTTTTTTGCAGCTGGCATTCGTAGGTTTATCAGTTCCGTGCCAGAGAACAGACGAAAATCGTTGCTAGCATACATTGGTTGCAGAGAACAGAGGGAAGGATTCAAGGCTTTATCTCAAAGTTTGGAGTTTCTTTGTTTACGACAAAGGACTTTTACACCAGAACTCTTCGGTTTTCGAAACAGTGAATGAAGGGTCTCAATCATAGAGTCTAGCAGATTTGAAATCGTGGCGCCAATCCTTATTGGCGATGAGCCCTTGAATGCGCCGGGTGGTAGTTGATCCTCAATAATACTCTACTTCTAAGTTCATCATTGCTATTTTATACTCTAAGAGTGAGCATTCCTCTTTTACCTATCACGAATGTATGGATCATTGAAAAGTTTTGAATGAGCTTGAAAAATTCCATAGTGGAAAAGAGTAAATCAAGAAGTAGAGTGAAATGTAATAATTGGTCATTAAAGAAACGAAAAATGATACGCAATGTAATTTACGTTTGTGCAAGCGCAGAATGAACTGACGAGTTGAAAACAATGAAATAGGTGCAGGACCATCTACAACCTAAACCGCAAAGAATCACTGAAAATGTCATCAAAATCGGATGAAAACTGTGGAAATTAAGGTCATTACAAGTATTTTACATTGGCGCATACGCAGTAGCTATTAATGAAACAATCGTGCTGAAATTGATATGAGGTAATCAAGTCATCTTCTTCCAACTATCATCCAAATTTAAGCGAAATCGAACGACTAGAGTGTAAAAAAATGGAGCATAATGAAATTTACGTTTGCGCATGCACATAGTGAAGTACTGAGTCGGGAACGAAATTGATAGGGTATTGATAGGGTATTAGTTTATATCCTATCCCGCACATTCCCTGAGATTTTCATCCAGATCGGACGAAAACTGTGGAAAATAAGCTTGTTACAGGGATTTCATATAAGGGAAATTGATATAAAATGATCAAATTGTCATCCCCCAACCATCATCCGAATTCGAGCGAGATCGAACCACTAGGGCGTGAGAAAATGATGCTTAGTAGAATTTACGTTTGCGCATGCGCAGATTAGGTTATTGAGTCAGGAACGATGAAACTGATATGGGACCGTCTACCCCCTGGCCTGCACATCCCCTGAAAATTTCATCCAAATCGGATGAAAACTGTGGAAAATAAGCTTGTTACAAGGATTTGCGGATACACGACAGACACACACACACACACACACACACAGACAGCCGGACTCGGAACCAAAGTGGTTCAGAATGGTCTTAAACGTATAAAGCGAGTGTACATTTCGATTTTGGAAACCAAAAATTATTTTTCTCTTGAAAGTGAAAACAATGTTTCCGCTACCTTTAGATTGCCTCGGAAGCAAAATTGCACTTGCACAGTTCCTCGTCTGCACCCCACCTTCTTCTGAAAACTTGGAGACAGTTCCACAGCATAGCGTTGCACTGTTCCGACTGCGAACTAGTCTTTTTTAACTGAAGGTCCCTGTAACCTTCTTTCCCGTTCCTGGCCTATAATTTTACCCCACAACTTTTGGACAACATTCGTACTTGGTTTGTGTATCCTTGCATCCCTGGATCATCGAATGTCTCAGCCGTTTTTTCGGTTCTTCGTTTCTCCACTTTACTACCAGCGTCTCTGTAAGTAACGGCAAGAACTACCTACTGTAAACACTATTCTTCCCTTTCTTCAACCTGCACAGCCATATTGCGCAACCTTTTCTCCACGTGCAAGTTTCGTTATGGGTGTTATATTTTTTACAGCTTCCACTGCATCGCGCGTATCATTCTACTTTCAGCTGTCTTCGCTGTTCGTCATCAAGGAATCCAGAGCAATACCAGGGTCACCACCACAATCCGATACGAACCAAAGTGCCGCCATTCCGCGATCGCTGCGTGAGATTCACCAACCCACGCTCAGATCGTTTCCATTTAATTACTTTATCCCAACGATCCGAGCAGATTGCTTTCCGAATCTAATACCTATTGTCTCATTCGACATTTATGAAAATTATATTTACCTATTAAGTTTCAATTCAAGCAATACTTAGGAGGAGATCCACTAGGGACCTCTGCAGCAAGTTCAGTTCATTTTCCCCTCGTTTTCATTTTTTTGATAATACTTGAATCTTCTATAAGAAAAGTGATTACTTTTCATTTTATGAAGTATAAATTTTTCGAATAAATAGGATGGATCACAACATGATTTTTTCAACCAATCGCCCTTTATTTCGACTCCTATTCAATCTAGAGCACGGACATAATACGTCGTTTGGACATATTACTGACATAATATGTCGTTTGGACATATTACTGACATAATATGTCAGTTTGGTCAACTTTACTGAAATAATATTTTCAGTAATATTTTCTTTGTCGATTTTATGATACCACATCCGTCAAGAAACGAGATTACTAGTTTTTCCGGCTCACTTAAGTACTTAATTTTTACATAGTATATCAAGTTTTCGATAAACACATGTACCGCTTTTGGGAGCCTTACGGACCACTGTTATTCCACGGACCATAGTTTAAGAACGAATGAGTTCTACCGATCGCGATTGGTTGAGTTGCAACAATTGCGCAAGCCCGAAACTGAAACTGGTTGACACAGGGAAAACCCCAAAACTATTGATCTGATTTTAATGTTACTTTCTGGAATTGTGCAGGAAGTTAGCTCTTAAATGGTTCCCTATCAATTTCATTGCCGTCGGATCAATACTAGCGTGTGCAAATGTGCCAAAATGTTTCGATTGGTATGCCCCAATATTATGTAATTATTTAGACCTACCCAAGGTACCTACTTCCAAATTTTGTTTGTCGTATTTTTGGGTGCACGTAACGCAGTGTTCCAGACCTTGGATTTCTCGTTATTTCGGATGATTTATCACATCACGAAGGATTCGTGTAGGTAGATATTTTTGTCGTGAAATTTCCTTCTCGGCAGTGAGTTCCCTCGGAATCCTAACGACTCTCCGACCCTTGTGATGACCGAACCATTATATAAAATTGTCAACCTAATACGATTTGCGCGCTCATCATAATCTTGCCCGAGCCCTCCTCGGCACATCATCAGCTTCCGAGGATGTTTTTCCGCGGTCATCCCGGCGGGAGTTCCCGTCCCAGCGACCTCAAAACATCTGTTGCCGAAAATCACCTGTGGTGCAAATCAAAACACGACAAACGAATTTTACTGCCAAGAACAATACAGTGTTAATGGATTAATAGAGTTTTTGTACTTATCGAATTCATTAGAGAGTTTTTGTACTTCTCGTATTCGTATTTCTCGTAAACACGAAAACCAGCTGTTAGAGCGAGCACAATGAATGCTAACCTTTTTTTCATTGATTTCTCGTACGTTTTCGTAGGCCCGAGAAAAGGAGAACTCTTATAGTGACGTTAATGTGACTCTGGTAGTGACCCACTGTTTAAAACCCGCTATGGACAATTTTCAAAATATAACATGAAATAAGAAACAACGACCACTTACCTCTACATCATACAAAAAAGAGACAGCCATGAAAAACTCAAATCTTTAAAACATGTACAATAAATCTTGAAATGAAATTGCTGAAATCTTCGAGTTAAAATGTCAAAAGCAACAACAAAATGCCGCTAACGACCCTTCTGGTTGAGGTAGGGGGGAAAGCCGGAAAAGTCAGGCAATTTCGTCAGGTGTGTCCATACTGACGTATGTTTGTGTGTGTCCATACCAACTGCCTTGTGGTTGCTAAGTTAGGGCTATCCTGGAGAAAGGTTACGTTTTCGTCTCGTAATTACGATTCCAAAAAAGCTGAGCACGAGAAAAGCTGACTCTTCCCGTTCCGAAAAGCGTTTCCACGCTACGAAAACCTCTTCTCTTTTCGGAGGGGCTATTTTCGTATACGAGAAAATGAATACGAGAAGTACAATAACCTTCAATTTTCTCGTATATGAAAACGGCCTTTCCGAAACGAGAAGAGATTTTCGTAGCGTGGAAACGCTTTTCGAAACGGGTAGAGTCAGCTTTACTCGTGCTCAGCTTTTTCGGAATCGTAATTACGAGACAACTTCACCATTCACCTTTCTCTAGGATAACACTCTGGAATAACTTAGCAACTATCATGCAGTTGGCATGAAGCATGAACACACACACACACACACACAAGACAAACTACCTAACCTGATTTTTCCCTGTGCCGTCTTTTGTTGTTTGTTTAACCTTTGTATTCGTATTTCATTCGTGTTTTTCCCCGTACTTCAACCAGAAGGGTCATTAGCAGCATTTCGTTCTTGCTTTCGTCGTTTTATCGAAGATTTCAGCTTTTTCATTCTCAAGATTTCGTTTCAAGGTTCATTTTACACGTTTTAAAGATTCGTGTTCTTCACGGCTGAATCGTTTTTATATGATGTAGAGGTCAGTGGTCGTTGTTTCTTAATTCAGGTTATATTTTGGAAATTGTCTACTGTGACAATTGAGTTTTGAGCAGTGATTCACTACAGAGTCACGTTAACGTCTCTGTAAGAGTTCTCTTTCTCCCGGGCTTACGAAAACGCTACGAGAAATCAACGCGAAAAGGTTAGCTAGCATTCATCGTGCTCGCCCTAACAGCTTGTTTTCATGCTTACGAGAAATACCAATACGAGAAATACATAAACTCTCCAATGACATATCGTATTTTGGTGTAATGGGGGCAACGACGGTGGGAAATAATATTGGTAGGAATAAAGAACAGATGGCTGGAAAGAGTGAGCCAATCAGAGGTTCATTTTCAGTGTGAGGGAGTTATGAGATTAGATGTCAGGCCTCAATAGCATGACTTGAAAGACCTGGAAAAGTTTCGTTGGTACTGCAATACATGTGCTGGGCAATGAGTTGGCTGTGTGTGTGAGTTTTTGACATTTTATGTCTTTACTTTGGCACATGGACTCGAAAAGCGTTGCGTTATAAAAAAAAGCGTTACCGTTATTTTTAATGATTTTCTCGTACAACCAAGCCGTTTCTGGGGATATGAAACTTCTTAACTTTTCAACGGACAGAAATCGTTCACCATTCGTTGCTAAGCTCTCGATTCATTACGCCTTTCTTTCGTAATTGTTCTTGGTATTTATGTCGCCATTTTATATTTATTGATTTTATTATTGGATGTAGTAAACAATGCCGCTTGTTTAGTTGTTATTAGTTTCCACGTAAGAATTAACTTCGATAAATCGCCAGAATGAGGCCGTGGGTAGAGATAATTGCTTTATTACAAGAGTTTATTGAAATCATTGAAACTGTTACAATTGTAATGAAAATTATTGTTTTGAACATTATTCGTAAAAATTACTTGTTGAAATGGGGGGTGGTGGTGGTAGGAACTAAAGACATAAAATGTCCCAATGTGTTGCAGACTCGTATGCAAGCGTTTCCATGTGATTTTTTTTTTTTTTTTTTTTTTCGAAATGGGGTCAGCATGAACTCATTTCAGTGACTTATAAAATTGTTGTAAACCGTTGAAGGAGACCAGATGGGAGACCATTGGTTTTAATCGATTTTCAACAAATATTTATGTAATTTAAATAAATTTTTTACCATAATTTTGTGATTTAGTTTAATTCTTTTTATTATTGAACAACGATTGAACCATGTTACCTTCAGAACCAACGCAAAAGTTTTATGTTCCAATAAAAATGATTCCGGATTCATTACCAATAAAAATAAGACATTTTAGTTTTTTCATGATAAATAACATTTCTACTGTGATTGTAGCAGGTCATATATGTCTCATATATAGGTCATCATATATGTAGCAGGCCATAGGTGTCTGTAACATTCTAAATACATTTTAATGAGTTTGTTAAGTCAATTCACTCACAGAAACAGCTGATCTACCTTCTCCAAACATCCACTAGAGAAAGCTGGCGTCGTTTCATCACTCAATACCTTGCCAGAAATCCTACCTGCGTTAGGTATTTAAGGTGTAGTATATAAGGGTACACACACAGACACTTCAGACTCAACCAGTCAAACTTTGCCTGAGTCGTATGGTAGTACTTAATTGAATTCGTAGTTGTCGGTGAATTGAATATTATTATTGAGATGAATTAAGACTACACGTGACTGAATGGAAAGGTGTAAGGTTCAACAAACAGTTCAAGTCAGTTAGTGTGCTATCTGAAACATGTAAAGACTAACCTTCGAAGTTGCCGTAATGAATCCCGTCAGTGCTGACCGTAAAATATTATTGCATTTGAATCGGAATTATTATCTGCTCCTTATTTTCCACCTTGAGCTTGAAAGGGGTTTAAAAGGTCAGGTCTCTCGGTTGGGAGTCAGCTTTGAAGAAAAACTGACCTTAACGCTGGAGGAAGGCGGGTTGAACCGCAAATCGCATAACTCATCAGAGCCTACCTCCGAACCAGGGAGTTCACAGCGGTGTTGAGGCGGTGACCAGAGGATAGTATAGGGCTCTGAAATAAATATATATACCTGTGTATATATACTAAAGCATAGTTATTGCGGTATGTTTGTCAAAAATTATCTTCACCGGAGTCTGAAGGGCGTCATAAATTGTTTTAAGGTGTCTTTATGATGCAGGCCGGATCTGAGCGTAAAGTATAAACGTCTTTTAAGGAGTGGAAAAGACAACTTTAAGTGCCTGAAATATCGCTGGTATCCTCATTTGTAAGCTGTCAGTAAACAACAGTGACTGTCGCATTTGCGTTAAAGACCTTCCACAATAAATCGAATGTCCTATTGGTTGAATTTCTCATGGATTTTCCATTCTGACGTAGGTATAGTACGTCAAGGATGTAGTGCCATCTTGTCCTGCAAGATGTGCATGTGCATAGATCATTGAGAAGTTTTAAATGATCTTGGAAAATTCCATAGCGCAAAAGAGTAAATCAAGAAATAGCGTAAAACGTCATACCTAATTGGTCAATTAAGAAAAGAAAAAAATAATAATGTAATTTACGTTCACGCATGCGCAGAAATGATGGATTGAAAACAATGAAATAGGTGCGGGAGCATCTACTATCTAACCCGCTCATTCACTGACAATTTCATCAAAATCGAATGAAAACTGTGGAAATTAAGGTCGTTTATCACGAATTTCTTTCGTACTTGTACGAAAAGAAATTCGAAAACGAATTTCGTTCGTACTTATGTCGCCATTTTATATTTATTAATGGATGAAGTAAACCATGCCTCGTGTTTTGTTGTTATTAGTTTCCACATTAGAAATCTCTTCGAAAAAAAACGCCAAAATGAAGCCGTGGGTAGAGACAATTGCCTTATTACAAGAGTTTATTGTTATCATGGAAACTGTTACAATTGTACGGAAAATTATTGTTTTGAACATTTTTCGTCAAAATTATTTGTTCAAATGGGGTGGGGGAGGAGGGAGGGGGGGGGGGGTGAAGACAAAAATGTCCCAATGTGTAGCAGACTCGTATGCAAGCGTTTTCTTTTCTTTAGATTTTTGTCCAATAATTAGACGTAACCTTGTGCTCCTTTTGTGTTTTAAGTGACAATGCCCTTAATTGACCAATTTTTTTTGTTTACTTGGGCGTTAAAAGTTTATATTAAATTTGAAATACCTAATGACTTTCTCGTATATACCTAACCCTGATTTCAACATATCTATTTACTACTATCTAGGTATTTACTCTTGGCCTTATATATATATATATATATATATATATATATATATATATATGTGTGTGTGTGTGTGTGTGTGTGTGTGTGTGTGTGTGTGTGTGTGTGTGTGTGTGTGTGTACCTATAATTTCTTCTTTTTTTTCCTGGACGGGGGGAAAGGACTGGTGTGTCAAATCTTTCCTTTCTGCCCAATATCGGCAATTATAGAAATAATTATGATCGTAATGTTGGACACTACCTATAGTAAACGGTGCTCTTATTTTATCACTGATTAAAGTGATTAGTATTCTGTACACTTTTTATTATCAAGTTCCCGATAACCACCCTGATAATCTGGCTGATAAGGATCGCGATCCTCAGGGTGGGTTCGGTGTGGGGACGCGAGTCTTCCGGTGTGGGAGGAACATCCGGGTCACAGACACGCTCCCACCGGGTGAAGGACGACACCTGACTTGGCTCCCCCTTTCGCGGCCAGACAATGTGGATTTGCGGCGTGTGAACTCGCGAGCGGAGCAGAGGCGAAGTCCCTGATCCGTTCCTACGCTCCCGACCTCTACGTCCCGTTCCGTGATCTGCTTCGGCTCCAGGGCCGGCTTGAGGGGTGTGCGAACACAGTAGACCAAATCGTACTTGCAACTACAAAGTACGAGTACCTACAAGTGATTGAAAATTCGCGAGTGTATATATGCATCAACTTTAAAAGAGATATCAAAGACTTATCAACTGTTTATTCAAAATAACTAAAATAAAAACAATGTACCATGCTAATTTTCTTGGTACTTTTCCGTTATACCCCCCCCCCCCCCCCCAGTCAATTCGTCTTCAACACGCCCGATGTTTCTAGGCATTCTTCTTACTTAGATTACATATTTACGTAGGATTGGTGACAATTTCAAGCAGAGGGAAGAAATTATATTACTTTAAAAAAGAAGGAAATCAAGAATTACTGTGTTTTCAGAAGTTGCCGATGTCGGTGAGGATTTGTTCAAACTAATTGGCGTGGTTGTGGTTTGATTGCCTCCACATGAATTCGCACAAGTAGAATGCACATGAATTCGCACAAATAGAATGCACATGAATTCGCACAAATAGATCAGAATGCTGTGTATAGGTTGGTGGTCTGGTTGCTCGCAAGCTCGCATCTCAAAATTACATAACATCAAATAGTCAATCCCTCAGTAAAATACAGATTAGTTGGGTATGTAGGTCAGGATGATGTGTATAGGTCGGTGGTGGTTGGTGGCATCTCAAAAATACATAACATAACACAATCTAAGTAAGAAGTAATGCCTAGAAACATCAGGCGGGCGTGTTGAAGACAAATTGACCTGGGGGGGGGGGGGGGGGTATAACGGAAAAGTACCATTTTCTTTATTTATTCAAAATTACTAAAGTAGAAAACACTAAACCTAGCTAATTTTATCGAACTCCCCCCTTTCATCACCTCAATTTTACAATCAATTCGTTACATAGTTTTAATTAGTAATGTTACCATTCATAATTTAGTATATTTTAGCTATAGTAAAGGTATCTACATTAAACTACCTATGTCCGTTGCAGTACCCTTTAGAATTACCCCATAGCTGTTTACATGTCCAATTAGACGCAATGTATTTAGCTCTTATCAGTTATTCAGAACCAGTGTAGTTGACTTTGAAGGCTCCACACGTGTTGAAAATATTGTGAGAAAAACTTTGAGTATACTACCTAAATGAAATGTTACTGGATATACTTCGTTCTGGATGTACTGTTCACCCATTTTTCACATTCATGTTTTGTATTTTGACTAGGACCCAGACCCTGGGTAGAAACGTCGGGCAATAAAACATAAAACCACAAGTCTAGTTTGGTCAATTCAAGAAAACCCTAGCATATATATATATATATATATATATATATATATATATATATATATGTGTGTGTGTGTGTGTGTGTGTGTGTGTGTGTGTGTCTTAATAATAATTATAGACCAATGATCTGCGTAGAAGCGCTATCTATTACAGAAATAATAAACCTTTGTGTAATAATTTGCAGCGTTTTTTAATTTCCGAAACTCATTTAGGACGAGCTTATTGCCTTGAAACCGGCAAAACAATTAGTTTCCACTTCTGACATTTCAAAACAATTTAGCATATTACAGGGTGTCAACTAGATCTGTAAAATAGAAATCGGGGACTTTTCGGGTCAAAAATCGGTGACCTTTTACAGGATTTAATTTCTTTAGGAATAGCGTACCGAAATAATTACCAGTTGACCTACTGTAATCATGAGTAGCCTATAAAAAATTAGATCTTCATAACTTTTTATTGATTCTAGACTACTTATAAAGTACTGTCTAAGACTACTTACAGAATATTAGTAAAATACAATGTACAAAATATTTAGTATTATAGATTCAAAAATCTCAATTGATTCCTTCGTGTGTTTTGTGAATCCCAGTACTGGCATTATATTATGATTATTTGGTTACCAACGCCATAAAAATCTGTGACTTCTATATTAAAATTCGAGACTTTCGGAAATATCCGTGCCCTACTATTAAATCAGTGACTTTTCCGGCGGGAATCCGTTACCTGTAGACACCCTAACATAGGACGATAATTTACGAAAATTCGCTCATACTAGGTATCATGCTGCATGACTAGAAAATGTTTCTTCTTTTGGCTGCAATATACCTAAGTTTAAGGTTTTTGATGGTTGTAATTGACTATATATATGTATTTTTATTATTGTAATGATTATATTTATTTGTTTGTTCTCAGAAGGGCTGAGACTGATTGTACATTCGCAAATTAGATTTATTGTTCCTTGATTTTTTGCAAGCGTTGAAACTTGCAAATCTAATATACAGCTGTTGACAGCGTCGTACTTTGGATTCCCCCCCCTTCCCTTGGATTCCCCCTTCTTTTTAAAAATAATTTTGAAAAAACCGATATTGAGTTTCAGTGTACCTATATGAGTAGAAAGCGTAAGGTTGATTTGGGCGTTAAATGTAAATAATAACGGTAGATGAATGGGATTAATGTGCCGCCCACTAGGCCTTTCTATTTCTGAAAGAACAGAACAGGTTCTAATAGTTTTACTCTGGCCCTCGTAGCGTAGAAACACGGAATGTAGCCCTTTTTGAGGTCGTATGATATTTTAAATGATTCAAAGTTAAAACTCAATAAGTTTAAAGCAGAATTCTAGAATGGATCTCAGCTAAGATTTCAAACTTCACCAGTACGCACCAGGGCCGAATTTCACACTTTAGCTTACTAATTTCACCCCTAAAAACACATAAAATTTATCAAACCTAATAAACTCAAATTTAGTTAAAGTGTCAAACTTGGCTAAAGCAGGGTAGGGGGGGGGGGACATGCAAGTGTTTCCATTCAATTCAGGTAAAAAAAAGATAAAAAATAAATTTAAAAAACTGATTCTAAACTTGTACTTTTATATAAAAGTGAATTTTTCAAGAAAACCCTGGAGTTCTGTGAAAATCGATGTTTTTTGAAATTAAAACGTTATTTCCGCCTCTAACTGTCAAAGTTAAAGTAAAATTGACTACACCGTTAAAAAGGTGAGATTTCGGCGTAGTTTTTACCGTTCTTATGTCTTGAAAAAATATTGGTTCTCATAGTTCAATTCCCCATTGAAAAATCTTAAGGTTTCCCAAATCAGGTAAAATTTGCTTTTCAAAGGGCTTTTACATGTTTCGAACCTTAATTCTTAAGAAAGCTCAGGCATCTACCAAGAGGAAGTTCGAGGAAGATCTTCTCAACGGTATCCTCAAATTTGAGTTTACTCAGCAAATTAAGAGAGTTATGATCGTTTTAGTGACAAAAGGTCAAAATTGAAAATACATCTTAGAAATGAAAAAACTTGAAACTAAGAGTTTAAAAAAATCTCGAAGAGGAACTTCCAATCACAAATAAGCTCCAGAATCAACTGTTGAAGTACTTACTGACCACCTTATGCGGGACACTCTGTATATTGAATAAAAGTTGATAAAGTTTTGTATGGCTGTATTCAAATAATACCAACAGATTTAAATAGGTTCATAGTAAAGATTTTTATCTACCTTACAAAAAATTGGTTTGCTCACTTTTTATCGAGAGTTTCGATTCAACGAATTGATTCTACAATTTCGATACCTTGACAAGGAGCTCTCGTTTCTTGTAACTTGTGACTAATAATATTACTCAATAAGCTGCTGCTGGGCCCTGGCACTCAGTTATTCTTTCAGCGGACGTGCCAATTTCGCTGTCGTTCCTCCCTATCGAACTCGGGCACAACGTATCGTTTTGCATTAGGTGCAATGGTGAGAATGTAACCCACTTCTCGGATATCTGGCCGGAATGATGTAGAGCCCCAGTGATACGGACTCCCTCCCACAACGGTGTCTCAGAACCGTTTTCATTTATCAAACCTCAAGTCTGTGGTGGGTGAGCCCAGGCTGCGGCTCTCTAGGTACGACCGGTTCTCATTCATTGTTTTCTTTTATTCGAGCCCTGAAAAACTGGCAACACGGCCGTTGGAGTTTCAACGTGGAATAGAAGTTGATCTATCAGTGTTAACCTCATTCCGAGGCGCATGAAAAACGTTTGGTGATTATCTGTGGGTCTGGAGGTTGCAGCTGGGCCTTGCATCGATTCCCAATGACTTCGTTCGAAAAAGAATTTAATCCTAAATGTTCCCCATGGTGGGAATGACAAATGTTCAATTCATACGCTTTTAAGGGATCCGGTGGCTCGGAATCCTAGAGAATTGGTATCAGCGTTGTCGTTTGATTTAATTTCCATTGCCTTATGTGTACTCTCATCCATTTTAATATCGATTTGGTACGGAGGTCAATCCAGTGAAAACTTTGAGCTTTTTTGATGGTTCATTTAGTTATCTGCCCCACTTTTCTTCGTCTTCACTTCTAGAATGAGAGCATGTAACCTGTTCCATCCTCTAGCAAAGGGCTTCTGATATTTTATAACGTGGTTAAAATTCTCCCACGTCGCAGTGTAGTTGGGATTCTCCAAACTATAACTTACGTATAGTATATTATAATCTATATCTATAACCTAGGTAACCAAGACACACAACTTCATCCGCGCCAATGTTCTATCTTCACATTCTGAGTCCCATGTTGCTTCTCTTCACTCTTGCTAATGCGCTGTTGAAAAAAATATTCTTGCTTCAGTAAACGGGCATGTTTCTCGGTTTAAAATATAGACTCAAACGAATAATAAGGTGATAATTAATGCATAATACATACAAAGCAAAACAGAAAATTAGAGCTTTACTGTAGCGGAATCAACCAATCTTATCTTCTGGCTGTTCACTCACGATGTAACATGAATGCCAAATAGGATATCCTTTATCTTCTCTGCAAATGCATTAGGCGGTCAGGACTTCAATCACGCAGGATAGCTGTTGAACAACTTGATTCCCATGAACTGCGCTGCGCTGTTCGGTCAGAGTTAATCGATAGTGCTGGACAGAATAGAGTAGAATAGAATTTATTTACGTAATATATAAACAGTACAGATACAAAAATTGGGGTAAGCACTTTACTCCATCAAAAGTTAAGGAGTATTTTGTCGTACCTACCTATGGTAATCACCCAAATGAAGAGATGTAGGTCTGAAAGTTACTCGAACTAAAAGCGCCAAAAATGTGATCAAATCAACTTCCTGATTAACGGGCGACAAAAGGCGTTGGAAAACGAAAGTTAGTGAAAAAACGTTGTCTATTTCCACGAAAAATAAAGAGTTACAATGTTGAATCGGTTAGGCTAGATACAAGGTTAGGTTAGTAACAAACAATAACTGATGATGGCCTAACCGTCGAAATCGATTTAACATTGTAACTCTTCATTTTTCGTGGAAATAGACAACGTTTTTTCACAAACTTCCTTTTGGAAAAAACGGAATGTGTGAAATGGGTTTTCACTACTTCGTCGCGAGTGATTTAGTTTGTAAGGGCGTTGGAGGAAGTTGTGCAGATCCTTATATCTGTACTCCTTCTAGGTTTCTATGGTTATCACATTTTATAGTTACATTTATCTAAGCGACATTTAAAAGTGGACACTGCATAAAGACAATTCAAACCTATGTTTTAATCAACCCTGTAGCACTTACTTTAATGTTTTCATAACTTCGTGATTAGTTTATGGTGACCTGGCGAATTTCTCGGAGTTCTAAAGCTTGTTCCGTCCTCAATACGCTGTCACGCGTTGTCTGTCGTTGATGAGAATTCAAATCCGCAAATTGGATTTTCGCCAAGTAAATCAAAGCGGGTTTTACGATTTTCTTTTACAACCCGGTGTGTGGTCTTTAGACTCATAAAAACGGACGGTTCGTCATTTTATATGCTAGACAGGGTTTAAAATCGATCGAGGTTACGAAGAATGTGTCAAATCATGGTGGATCCTTGGGATGTGAATTTGAATCCACATTTCTTTATTGATCTCATATTGGTTTATTGTTCTGATGAATTTCTACTGATAAACTTTATAGTTACAGCCCCAGAAGAAGACTAGTTGTGAAATCCCTCAAAAACTGTTCTAAATTTCTAAATTCGAAAAAAAATCTACCTTGCATATTTGATTTTGTATGAACCAAAACATATGTATGGGACTTGTCTTCGATTATCGTCAAAGATTGTTGATAATATCATAGATGCATCGAATCGGATCGCTCTAAAAGTCGTCTCAATCGTTTCAACCCGTTGGAAACTTTCAAGATCTACAGCTAACACGAAATTCTGACGTCGACGACGAATGGGTATATACCGGGTGTGGGTTCCACATTTTAAGTCGACAAATTTAAAATTGCAGCCTGTAGTGTGGAGGAGACAAGGGAGCCAGACACACGCACATACAATGCAGGCCCAGTCAAATTACCTAGTTACTTCGTTTGTCAATTATTATTATTTCATATAAACATTTTATGTTAATGGGTTTCATATGTTAATGTCAATAATTATATTGAAATGATAATCCTAAGCACTGGCTATACGACCAACTGCAGAAGTATATCGAGTCATTAATGAGAAACATAAGGTTGCCAACACGACTATAAATCGAAATTCTATTTTCAGGGTTAGGAAATAAGTGAAAATAGGATTCGTTTCAGAATGTCTTAAAGCGGATTTCAATTATGGAAAATCATCATTTTTATGGAAATGTGTTAAGCCATTGCAAAACTGCTGATTTCAGTAACCCTTTACGGTTAATATAAATATATATATATATATATATATATATATATATATATATATATATATATATATATATATATATATATGTTTGATAAATAGTTGGTAGTGAATCATGTTGTGGATTGCAATCGGAGATTTTCGGATGTTTGTTGAGGTGTGGTCAATTAAGGACATAGGCTTACTTGTGTTACCAACGTTTCGTACATTTTTGTTCGTCCATCAGGGTTCTATAACAGATATTACATAACCGAAATTATTATAAATCGGTCTTAGTTGGAAATATATTTATAGAAGATAGGGACATCAAATACCATTGTAGTTATAATATTTGAGCTATGTGTAGATTATGTTGACGCATATGCGATGTTATGTCAACGTACTATGTTTGAAATTATGGGCAAATCGCCTAGACCTTAACCAACAGCACGGGCTAAGCCTACCGTTGGAAAAGTAAGCTAGGCGAGTAGCCTAGTTCTACTTTTGTACTATCATCATATGTATGCGTCTCTATTGAAATAAATAAATCTATCTGTCTATCTAATAAACGAAATTTTTAGGCCTACGTTTCTAGAAATTTATTTTTCATCATCAGGGCTCTAAACCAGATTATTGTCCCATGGTGGCTGGAGGGCTTCTTGTGCAGGCCAAATACTGGTAACTGGGTTTAACCACATAGGAAACTTGACATATGGAAACTATTAAACATTATCAACAATTTCTGGTTGAAATATAAGACGGGGAACTTTAAGAAAAATAGTAATATGTGGATTGATTGAGAGTGGTGCATTTCAGAACAAGTTTCAGAACAGTTTGTTTTGGGCCAAGCCTACCGTTGGAAAAGTAAGCTAGGCGAGTAGCCTAGTTCTACTTTTGTACTATCATCATAATGTATGTGTCTCTATTGAAATAAATAAAATCTATCTATCTATTTTTTACACGGTATGTTTGAAACAATGAAACCCTTTTTTTTTTGGTGAGGATCGACGGGTGGTTTTAAAAGAGCGGTGACTGCCATTGAACTCGCTGATTGAACTGAAGCACAAGGCGGCACTCGCTCTATCTAAGCCGGAGAATCGCCGTCGAGAGCGTGGGAAGTCACGAAGCTCCGCGAGACCCCTCGCCTCCAAGGGCCCCACTCGAGCTCCTCTCCAACCCCCTTGTTGCCCTTCCGAGGCGAAATCTAGTTCACCGTTGCGAAATACGGATCACCCCGGCGGCTCGGTAGGTACTTTGCACTTGGGACGACCCGCAGTCTACCCACGGTACGGAGCTTCACCTATGCCGAGTTTCCCAATCGGTCGGAAAGCATTGAGCTGCAGCAGAGGCGATTGTCGTGCTCTAGGATTGCTCAAGAGCACAATAATCATGATGCGACTAATGAACTCAAGTTTCTGCTATTTTAATTGCCGTGGTGGTTCAGAGTTTGAACAATGATTTGAAACAAAACATCTCTTTACAAATTGGATTATAACCAGCATAACTACAAGATAAATTTTCAGTGGTATACATTACACCACTGGTTTACATTTCGCTATGGTATACGGTTATAAGCTCTCTAATCATACTTTTTGATTTGTTACCACAGATTTTTTTTTTTTTTTTTTTTTTTTTTTTTTAACTAAGCTCCAAATCAATTTGGCACATCATCAGACACTACCTCAAGAGTACCAGCATATCCTTTCACAGTTTGCAAGTGGCGTAGGAATAGGTAAGACGTTTTCCTTCCCGGTTCGTAGCGCGATGAAAACTTTGGGATCGAAGATTAGAAATGTTGCTTTTATCATTTAGACTGAGGAAGTTCAGATTACAGTTCACCTATTTCAAGGTTTTCAATCGAACGGTTAAAACTCTCATTGTGACGAAGCAGCTTCTCAAGGATCGCTCAAGACCACAATAATCATGATTTGACTAATGAAAACAAGTTTCTGATATTTTAATTGCCGTGGTGATTAATAGTTTCATTTTTAGGAAGGGAATCAACCAACAACGATTGGGATCAATCACAAAATTTCTCTTTACTAATAATTTGGGAAAAACGGCAAAATTACTAGAGGAATTTTCAACGGTAGTTTTATATATTGGACATTCCGCTAGGGAGTACGGTTATAGGTAATAAATTTGTTGATTGGTAACCACACAGTTTTCTTGTTTTTTCACTACCTAATCAATTTGGCCCATCATCAAACACTACTTCAAATGTGCCAATTTGACGTTTTACAGTTTACAAGTGGCGTAGGAACAAGTAAGTCCTTTTCCTTCCAGGTACATACCTGTAGAACAATGACAAATTTTTGGGAATCGACGAGTATAAATGTCACTTCTTCCATACGGACTAGTGAAAGATTATGTTAGGTGGCACGACCTGCAGTTTACCCAACTTTACGTAGTCTTGCAATGGGACGTTTTAGAATTCCGTTGAACATACCGAAGAGCCAACTGTCGTGCTCTAAGATTGCTATAGATAGTATCCGATAATTATGATGCAATTAATTATCACAAATTGATTAAATGTTCCATCAAATAACGAAAACACCAACAACAATATACTATCAATTAGTTGAACAAATTCGCAAAGTACCTACATGGGTTCAAGAAGCATTTCACAATGCAATAGATACGCATAACTAAGCTAACTTTGTTAGTTGTTGTTCAATAAGCGATGCTGGAATTTACTCGTAAAATGGCGCAGTTTTAAAATAAATGTTAAATACCATTTACGCTTGATCAGGGAAGATTAGCAATATTAATAGACGACTGATCTGCACAACTGATGATATACCAACAATATTCAACTCACCAGTAATATTTAGCACGGTTTCAACCGATTTTGATTCTTTAATTCCCATCCTAACACTTTTCACCCCCGATTTTGATCTTTGATTATATAACCTACCATTTCTTATTATTTTGGGTTGTGCCATGGAGACATTTTAGAGGAGTGGTCGGCATACAAAGAGAATCAATTGCCTCCTTCATTGTATTGTATCTTTATTTGATTGTAAGAGAATTGGTGTTTCCTCAGGGTTTAATAAAAACATTTTCACTTCCTCAAATCTGTTCAACTTCTGGCGTGTAATAGCTTGAGACCTGGCCCTCTCTTATCTCCAGCGAAAATCTGACGTCGATGAAATTCCCAAACAAAGACGACCCAGTTTCCGTCGTTGCTCCTAGACGATTTGCATAGAATGAGAAGATAAACTCGGATCATAGGACCGCCATTGATTTAGTGGGTACCGCAGTTTTCCTTTTCGGTTCGTTCCTCGGCGAATAAAGGGATCGAGGTGAACGTTTCAAAGTCTCCCGCGCTTGTCGTTTCATTTTCGCTCAACCATAATTTACATAATGATCTGGAAAATCCAAAAGAACGGAGTCATCAGTTTGAGGTATTGCATACTAGCGGTTGACCGTCAAGGTGGGATATAGTGTTTTGAATTAGGTCGAAATGAGTGAAGCGCATCCAGGAAATCTCTTTCACCCCCTAACCAAACCGTCGGTAACAAAGTCGTCCAGCACTTGACTTCCAGTCAGTTTTCGCTCATTCGGAAGTTTTGTTGCTACAATGTTGAAAATAATTAAGTAAAACTTTTTCAACATTTCTTAATTGGTAATTGATGTGTACACTAGTAGCACCGGATAATTTATTAATGTGTATGTCATTATGAAGCTATCGGCTTGAACTTTTGCAGGGTAGACTCCTTAGAGACCCAAAATTCGATGTATAGTGTTTGGTGACCACGGCATCAAATGGTGGCGCTTCCACCATCATGTTATAAAGAGACATTTGAAGTCTTTAGGCCTTAAACTGAATCTAAACTAGCATCAAAGGATCTCCTGCATAAAATTGGTGACATGGTGCCTTAAAGCGCCGTAGCTGTAGCCTTCTCAAAAAATAAGTGTTTGGTATCATTTTCCATGGTATTCAGGTCGGTCAATCAAATGTTACCATTTCCATAATATCGACTCACAATTTCGCAGGTCCTCATACATCTGACATTGTCTGTATAGTTTATGGTGGCACCACTGCTCAGTTAAAACTTCGTTATCAATTACTTAACAATATATTTGTTTCAAATACACCTACCAATAAGTCGGATTGCAGCAGCATGCACTGTTGATTGAACCAAATTTTCCTTTCCGTGGCAACTACACTTAATTTCTGCTTGATGTTATCGACTCGCGATATCTGCTCAATTGCGGAACTGATTTAGAACTAAATCACTCGTGATGGAGTCGTGGAAACCTATTTTAGTAAAGAACGGAAGTAAAAGATGAACGTTGTCTAATCCTACGAAGATATATAGTTAAGATGCTTGGTCGATTTTGACGGTTAGATCATCATCAGTAACAAACAATAACTAACAATACCTATACATAAATATATAATACCTATACCTGTAAATGTATCGAAACCATACTGTGTGAGTTCAGGCCAACCAAGGAAGTTCAGATTCGGATCTGGTTTCTCCCTTTGAATGTTTTTCCTGTTGACCATCATATTTTGATTGTTCATAGTCAAAATATACGAGAACTTGAACCATCCAATAAGGAATTGTGATTTGCGTATGAGAACTAATAATCTAATAAGCACACAATTATCCGTACTGTGATGATTAGCTTCGCTATTTCTCGGCATCCGAATCAAAAGCGCTAACAGTATTCGGAATGATTATGGCAGCGTACAAATATTTAGGTATATCACTTAAAGAGAAACAACATGGGTGTTCTTTAGTCCTGCACCCCATTTTCAAAAAACAAAAAAAAAAAAAAAAACTTCCCCACCTCAAACCATAGTTTTCTAATTTTAGAAATATGATCTGGATCCATAGACTCCCCTCTTTTTCATCGTCACAATTAAAAAATCCTAAAATAGATTTTCATTACTTCATTGTAGTATGAAAAAGTTGGGAGGCAGCACTAAAGTTTTGCCTACTCAAAAAACTTTAGTCCTGCCCCTAACTATCTAATTGGTGGTAAAAACCTGAAACTGTAACACATAAATGTCTGGTGACATAGATAGGTATATTCAATTTGATCGAAAGTTGTGAGGTTTAGATGCAATAATATTGTAATTAGTAATCACTGTGGGAATTATTGGACTCGTCCCCTTCAAGCAATTAGTCGGGTAATAACTGTTGACTGTTGACTCGATCCTGTCCGATCTCAGGATAGTCTGGGGGATGTTCTACGCTTTCAATTTAGAGGTCTGGATGCTCGCAAGTTTGCATCTCAGACGTTAAAAAACATTATAAACCAATCCTTTGGGTAAAATTTAGATTATTTTTAAAAGAGATCTGAATGCTGTGTATAGTTTGGTGGTCTGGATGCTCTAAGCTCGCATCTTGAAAAAAAAAAAAAAAAAATCCTAAATCAATCCTTTTGGTCAAATGTAGATCACTTGGAAAAGTGTATCAAAATCCGTGTTTGGAATAATAATAAAAAAAATTAAAAAAAAAATCTGAACCCCCATTACTACGAGATTACTTTCCGAAAAAAGGTAACCCTTTAGAACATTTATTGAGTGATTTTGATAAGTTGAACAACCGATAAGTTGATGTTTTTAAGCTCTAGGTTTTTAAATTGAATTTCCTTAGTCGGTCGTTGTATGTCCGTAAGCGTTATGTGGGCGTCTACAATTAATTGTGGTCAGCCGGCTGTTTCACTATGGGGGGCGAAAAGCGTCTGGTTCTGGTAAGACAAGTGGTGCTTACCCGGTGAGGCTAGGTAAATACCGTGGAGGGTTTTGGTCTCTACTGTGTTGTCTTGGGCTATGCTAATAACATCTCCTTTAGGAAAAAATAGGAGGTAATTGTTTATATCTAGCATGAGCTTGACATGGTTGTTATCGGTAATAAGTTTTACATACCGACATTTAGTGGTGGAACCAGTGAGGAGGAATTCTGTTTCACATTCGGGGTGAAATGGTGAAATTAGAAAGTTTGGGCATAATCGTATATGTCCAGGTGGACATGGTTGGGACAACGGATAGTTTCTAGTACTTGATTTTAAGTGATATTTAAGAGTGGGTACTATGGTCATATGTAGGTATTAATTATTTGCAAATATAGCTCAAGTTGTATTATACGTATTAGTTTTAAAAAAGTGAGGGGAAGCACTAAATTTTTCCTCTGTAAAAACACCAGTTCGGCCGCATTCATCTCATTATTAGTCCGACCCATTCATGACTTTCTTGTAAATATTAGAAAAGCCATATAATCCTAATTCAAGTGTATAGATATCATGGAAAACTAGATACGTTTTTGGTATCAGGGTTGAATGAATGAATTTTAGTATGTTTCAATTGTTAACGATGTGAAAGAAGGGAGTCTAACGATTCAAAATCATATTTTTTAAATTAAAAACGATGGTTTGAAATTGAGAAATCTCGTTAGAAAATGGGGTTCAGGACGAAAGTACACCCAACAACATTTTCTTCTTCAAAATCCGAGTTTACTCAAGATGACAATCAAAACTTTCAATAATGCATGATGATGCTGATGATTGCGTAATTTAGCATAACTATCAATCTCAATGTACCTTTTTTAGGATCAAGCTAATTTACGCTTGCACTAAGTAGTTAAGAATGATAGCTTTTTGATGATGCAACAATTCTTCTGACTCACTCAATTGCTAATAAAAATCCTTGACGAGCCGTGATGTAATTCCGTCACTGACGGAACGAAAACTATAGAAACATGAGATACGTGAAATTCAGGAGGCTATTTCTCCGTCATTTAATTACTTCGATGATGAGTTTTTGTCTCCTTATTCTGGACGTGAGATCTAACGCAGTAATGAAACACATAAATAATTCAGGATGCCCTGGGTCCCAATGGTATTGCTAAAAAGGGAAAATAAGATTCGTCTGCTGGCACAATTATTTGTAGACAATCGGCTGGTAGGTACAATAATTTCAAATGTGGGCTATTTGTTATGTACTCTGAAAGTTCTTGTTCGTTGATTGACTTTCCAAGTTGATTAACACCCCACTAATACGCATTGTATACTCCTTAATTTTTTCTCTAAGCGAATGTTCATTGAATGTGATTATTTAGGAAAACCCAAGAAGACCCCCCCACTCCTAGACTCCCTCCGCTCAGCCGTTCGGCGGTGAATAGTGTGGGTGAACAAATCACCATTATTATATCATTATATCATATTATATCATAATATATTTTTTATAATATGTACGAGATTAGACAGAAAACGTTATTAAGCCTGTAAAACTGGTAACATAATGAATTTATTGCTTATAAAAGTTTATAAGTCTGTATATCTGTTAAAATAATATATATACATATATATATATATATATATATATATATATATATATATATAATAAAATTAGAATACCATACTACATCAGATGTCAGTTGTCATGTAAGTCCCCAGACCCATAACTTTTGATCCACGTAATTATTTGATGATAATCATTATTATTATTGTTATTAATTATACGAGAAATAATCAACATTTATTACCTAGTGCGTTATCTAATTTGGAGACCTGATGGTACATGAATCATGCTCTACGCTATGATTAATTCTAATATAAAGGTCTGACGAACCGATCAGTCAAAGGAGAAGTTTCACCAACCTCGCTCCGAATACGTGAACTACGTACGTAATTATATCACATGTTTTTGACAGTCTAATTATTTGAAATGGAATTCGCGTTGCTCATCCTTCATACGATCCCATCATCCTGATACGTATCTACTAGCCTGGTGCCGAGGAATTAATCGTATTTTGACGTTTGGCATTGCCGCATCGGAAGATGCTCCTTTGGTGGTAGCTACCGGCCTCGAGGCACACGCGGACAGAACCAATCTAGATCTCTCAGACGAGTTAACGAACTAGCTCCCTCTTCATCTTATGTTAATGACAATTTAAATTCAATAGTCCCATTCGAACCGTCTCGCTTAATGCTTCCTTCGCAATCTTTAATACCTCGTGCATCGTCTACTACTTTTCGATCAGGTAGCCGTGCGATTGCGATTTCAGTTTTGTAAGATTTGCGTTTTCGATTAACGGTAGTGGTGCCACCGTCGCATCCATAATGGTGGGATAGATCCTGACTCGAGTACTCGATTAACTCACACAAGGCAAATTACCACTCCTTCACTTAATATTTACTTATAAACCATTGAACAACAACTGAAAACTAAAATTGATGACGGTCATGTCCGTACACTAGACAGTAAAACTAAGTACTGAAAGTTGAATAAAAAGTTATTTTTTACCCTAGAATGCGACTCCAGAGTCAGATCGTGCGCAAGTCTGCGTATTCTCATTATTTTTTACTTTTTCAACTGATGTGCAACGGAAAAAATGCACTTTGGCCTGAATTTTTCAGTATCATTCCATTCAACAAAAACTAGATTTTGTTTCCGGACATCTTGGAATACATTCTGAGAATTTGGTGATTGTTGGGGCATTATTAGCTAATTGGACCAAGAGCTCTGGCTACATTTTTTGGTGTTTCAGGCGGATTTTTTTTAATTTAAATTTTTAAAATTTTAAATGTCATTTTTTTTAACCAAATTTTATTCTTAAAGAATTGTAGGAAACATTGTGATTTTTTTTTTTTCATAAGAGTTCGGGAAAAATGCAATAAACTAATAAAAATAGAGGACAAAATTGTTTTAAATTATATTCTCTGTTGAAATGTGATAATAAACAGCTAAAAACTTATATTTTGCCTCTTTTATACTAAACCCAGCTTTACCAATGAGTCTCGGCACCTTGAATAATTTCCGTCACCTTTTTAGCATCATCCCTGTGCGACGGACACTTCCGAAAGGTACCTATGTAAATAATAACTGTACCCTGTAATATGGGTATATGGGTATATGGGTACCCGATATAGGTATCTATTGTAGTTTTTTGACATTCCAACTGTAAATTCAACTGTACCTGTCACTATTCAAAAGTAGATATACTCACACGGAAACTCGTGAGATTCATCCAAGGGCTAATATCGTGTGTTGTTGGTAAGCTCCAGTTCTACTTATTATGTATCTGCACGATTTAAATAACAAGACGTTCTTTTAATTACGAGTTCCGATACCGGAGGATATTTTAATTATACTGAACCTATTTACCAAGGTTGGGCGATAGCCCGCCTCGCAACACCGGTCTAGCCAATACTTCCCTCGAAACCATTCGTACGGCGTTTATCTCAAGCTGAAGACATATTATTATACCATTAATTCCCCAAAACTCCCTAGGGGTGATAATTCAGTCATCGCTAATTGCCCGATTCCCCACCATTATAGTAGCAAATTAGCTTTCTAATGACATAAGCCAAATGTTGGGATTCATATTTATTATATCGGTCGAAGAGCCGGATCATCTCGCGTTATGTGTAATTAAAAATCAGCACCCCGTAGACCATATTAGCATTCACCCTACGCTGCATCAATAATTCATTCAAAAATACTTCCGAGATGAAGAATATATTATCCGAGGGCGGTGAAATTCATCTTGCGCAGTGAAACCCCGTTTATCAATGCAAGGCAACCGCACTTGGTAACCTGGTCTTGCTTAAATTATCATAAATTGATCAAAATAAGAAATTGTTCAAACTTTAGAAATCAGGAAATGTTGAAAGTGTTGGCGGGCTGCTGATAGGGTGCAGACAAAATGTATATAATCGAAACTATATTATCATCGACACTAGTAGCGTTCACTGAAATCCTTGAGTCATGGTTTGAATTTGTTTGATAAATCTTTTAATCTATTTCAAGTTAAAGACTTAGTTCGTTAGCGGAAAAACTGAAAAAAGTTATATTTTATTTATAAGTAAAAGATTATCCAGTTTCCCTACCTTTTTTCAGATACGATATGTGATGATGAATATATAATGGAAAAATTATGTGCTCATCGGACTTACTTTTGAACTGTAATTAGGAACTTACAGAACTAGGTAGGTACTTCACTGGATGTAATTTTCAAAAATTTGACATCTGCCCATTAGTATCTCTTGAGAATAGCATTCAACTCATAGAGAAGTTTTTTGGTCAGACGAGAAATGGGCGTTAGGCTTTCCCTAGACTATAAGGTTTTAGGGATTTCCAGTATGGATATCAAAGTAATTCTTCGTATTTCCCACTTATTTGCTATATTGATCGATTGTTTCGAACACATATTTTTTAGTGTAGAAGCATACGATATAATTAACCAATTGGAGCTTAGCGCGTAGCTCTCTTAACGCGTACGTCTAGAGACGATGTTGTGGCAACTCTTGGGAATCATTGTGGGCTACCTCTAGTTCATGGAAAATTGCAAAATATAACATTCGAAGTTACGTATAAGTAGGTATTATTTCTTCAGAGTTTTTCAATCTGTTCCAATTTGGAAGGAACATCACCACACATTATCCGTCTTGATTGTTTGTCCGTGACTGATTGTCTTCATCTATTTACTCGTATTAACATGGAACATGTTTTTGCCATCATAACCCGGCCAAAAATCAGATAAAATTACCGATTCGAGACATTTAGTGCGTTACGCTCCTATTTTCTGATGATTGTCGCTTACAACCAAATCGTTGCTACGGAACTGTATCTTGTGCATTTATCATCGTACAAAAATCGTTCGCCAGTCGTTGGAAAGCTCTCAATTTACCTAACCGTATTATGACCACTGCGCAGTGCGTGGCCAATAATCTGAGGTATGAGCGTGGTTGTTTGAATAATTTTTTACACACAGGTGATCCTTCACAGTTGATTTCGTAAGCATGATTGCAACCTCTATTAGACTGGAAAGAACTTGGAAGTTGAAATTTGATGGGGAGACTCTCTGGAACATTCAGTGACGATTGAAATGATGGGCTAATCAGCTGAGAGACCTAAATTCTTTCCTCCTGCACTTACAATGAAAATGTTCCATGTACTGTCAAGATTTAGTGCTTAGGACTAAATTTTTTAGGTATTTTATAAGAGATATGAGCAATTCGTGAGCAAAAAAAAAAAGTTGATGAGAAAATTTATGACAAAACAGGTTACAAATCGTAATAATCCCCATATCTCAAAGCTGAATCGAGTTATCGATACTTGGTTGGTCTCATTCGATTCAGCTTGCAAAAATACATCAAAAATAATTCTTTCAACGGTTTTTAACAGTTTTATTGATGCCTCGATTTCAAAGATTGTTTAAAATTTCAATGTCAAATTTGGAGTACTTAAGTCTGGATTAGTTTGTTCGTTTATTAGTTATTTTTGTTCCAAATTTTAACCCTCTGCTCGATCCGTTCAAAAATTGGAACTTACAATGACGAATATAGTATAATAAAATACAAACAAGATTTTTTTCTTTCTATTTTTTTGAATACCATTGCAATACGTTTATTTTCTACAGAAATTAGCTATTACCTCGTAGCTCGTAACACTGAATGTCTATCTTAATGTTGATATTGTTGACTGTCGCCCCCGACTTATTTAAGCTAGTTAGTTTCTTCCAATAAACAAGATTTGAATCTGACCACAGAACACAGAGAGGGGAGAGAGCTGCTCTGGGCAGGGGAGGTCCCCAGTGGGAGACAAGACATAAATACCTTTGCTCTTTGACCAAAAGCTCATACAACCTGCCTTATCTATACAACCTCATCGAATTTCAAATCAAGTTTATTATTATTGTTTGGCACTATGGTATCTTTGAGCTGGTCAATTCATTTGTTTATTATTCCAAGTTTAGTTCATACATTCAGCTTTTCCATTTTATATATTGTCCAAGCTACGGTATTTCCAAATCCAACGCTTAGGTAGTTGAAGCTGGGGGCTTCAAGTTTGACAATTAATTAGAGCGACGGTCTTAATGTCTGGCTAATAGGTATAGGTAATTAGAGCTACGGCCTAATGACCGGCAATTAGGAAGGAGGCTACGGTAAATTCAGAGCCGCCCACGTAGGGCTCTCCTCCATTTGGAACTCAATTATTCAGATGATCCACTCACATTCAAACTTCGAAATTCGGAGTCTATAATCTCAATTCAATCAAATTCATCACAAGCAATCACAACATTGACTATTTTCATCAATGTTGATCTTCTTTGCACCTCAAATATGGATGTCACACCTCTGACCGAGTTGGAAGTAAATGACAGCAGAAAGCGCGGGTGGGCTAGAAACAATGGTCCCACCTTATTCAGTACCCCGAAGAATTGATGCCCCCGACGGCCTGGCGGTACAATCAATCTTCATTACAACGCCGGCCCGATGTATCGATGAATGATCGTTAGTGAAACAGAAAAGTTCATGGGAATCCCATCAAGGGGAATAAGACGTTCGTAAAATAATGCGCGGAACCCGGTCCAGACCTCATTAGCCGACGAGCGAATATGCCTTGGTCGGTTTAAATCGAGGCTTCGAGATAAGTCATTTTTTTCTCTTCTTTACGGTTGGCCGTAATGAATCAACAAGTGACGGCAGGAGGAAGAAAAAGTTGGACAGATTGATCCGTAAATGGCACGGATTGCATCACAATATCGAGTAAATCGTGGCATTCCGCAGAGAAATTAGTTCACAACTGGTCCTGACTGACGAAGTCAAGGTATTGAAGATTTTTACTTTTTCACATTACTGAACACATGACCCAACAGGAAGCAGCAAAACGGGAGGGAAGGCTAAAACGAAAACTAGAGGAAGAAACTTGTTTGACATCCATCTTGCAAAATTTTCCTGCTGAAACGCAAAGAACCAGTGGTCGCTCAATATGTAAGTCGTCAAAAGTTAAGTCCTCGGGTTGGCTCTCAGCTCTCCCACTGAAAAAGCACAACTTCGACTTGTCGGCTAGTGAATTCAGAGATGCTCTAGCCGTAAGATATAAAGCCTGTTGCTTTACCAAGTGCATGTGATGGTTGTGGCTATAACAATTTCACCCCACAGCACGCATTGAGCTGCAAAACAGGGGGCCTACTTGTGGGACGTCATAATGAGCTCAGAGATATACTGGGAGAGCCCATTGGGGAAATTGTACAAAATAGCCCATCATAAAGGACTCCACAGCTTCAGATCCGGGACTCAGAGGGGACTTGGTACCTATGTCGCAGATACGGATGCTCCCTCGTACGTCTCTCATCCAGTGGCTACAGTCCTCTCTAGAGTAGAAGAAGAAAAAAAAAAGAAAAGATATAATAGAAAAGAGGAAGAAAAAAAAGAAAGATAAAAAACGTTGATCCCCCCCCCCCCACCCCCAGTTTCTATAAGGTCATTATAAAAAACAATACCAACATCGAATTCTTCTATTTTCAGTTTCGGGATGCCGCCATGTCTAGTGGGTTCAGGTCTGGCGTTGGCGCAGTTTCCCCTCTACTTAAATTTTCTTATTGTTCTTTCATTCGTATTTTCAATAAGTAACTGGCCTACAATAGGCACACAGCCTTACAATTATGACTTTGCAGTATCCAATTTTTATATATCGTTAAGCTAATATCTATCGTTACGCACTCTGTGTACAACAATAAAACAGTTTGATTGATTCTATCTCACATATATGACAGTTATACCATTGAAGTCACATTAATTTCGACTCCATTAAAACAAATTTTTCACGTATTAGCAGATAATATGTATCCCCAGTAATAACTTACGTGGTGGTACACGAGGAATAGATTAAAGGAAATGAATCATCAGTTTCGATCAAGCTGATAAAAATCAAGGAATACCTAACTGTTTTAATTTGTTACTGAGACTTCATAAAGATTAGAAAATTCTGCGCTAACCTTAGTACTTTATTTGTTTTCCGACTATTCGAGCAAATGCCAAATATATAAATGATGGTAAAATAAATGGACAAATCTACATACCTACTAAAATGAATCAGTCGCCATTTGACCGCTACTATGAATGTAAACCTAAATTGTACAAAATAAATTTCCGCAATACAAACAAATTTAGTTTAACATTGCTGATCAATCAGCCCTGTACAGATTTATGTCCTTGAATCACATAATATACGTGTTTTCCTCCCAAGAATTCATGTGTTACAGAGACAATGTCTTAAGTCCTGTCTATTATTTCTTGTCATAACCTCTACTTATTACCGTTGTTTGACTCACTTTCTTGTGGTTTCGCAGGTAAGCGCAGGAGCTGAGCATCCAGTTACGTCACTGCCAAGCCTCCAGCGGACCGGCATCGGTAGACCAATCAAAACTTACGTCACTCCGTCCGGCGCTCATTCCGCAAAATCAATTGCAGTCCCTGAACAGGTTTGCCTTCCCCATATCCTGTTAATACACCTTTTTTTTATGCACACTTTTGACGCCGCGTTGAGGGACGAAGACCTCTAGGTGTCTAACGGCAAAACCTGGTGGATGATCCATGCGGAAAACCTGCAACTACCAGCTAGTATGCATGCGGAAAAAAAATTAAAACTAATTATTATTAATTAATTATTATTATTAGCCGTACTATTACGTTTCTCAACTCAAACTCGGAATGCCCCACATATAGCTAAATGTTGTAATTCTCTCTTTCTCACTCTCTCTTTTTCTTTCTTTTCTCTCCCCCCCCCCCCCCCCCTCTCGCACTCTCATTCTCTCTTAGAAAACATTCTAAACATTATGCATTTACACGAACTCACATTAGTATGTATTCAAGTGTTCTTCCATAGAATAAATGTGACGTTAGGTTCTTGATGAGCCATCCGCTCATTCGCCAGAAATTGAAGGATATCATGTGCGCTAAGACGAAATATTCATTTATTTATTGGTTTGATTTAATAATTTATCTCATAATTACAGGTCCCGTTAATTTATAAGTTATAAACAATCATAGCGAAACAAATTAACTAAATAACATCCTAGTGGAAGAGGTAAATGAATGTTTTAATTATTGTGAAACTAGGTGAATTAGGAGAATGAACTTGGCGAAGAAAATAATTTTTTTGAATAGAAGATGAGAACCAATCAATTGTTTCATGTAATTTCCAAAACCCGTTGTAGGAAATGAAGGTACTCCGGCGACTCATTGGAAAAGAATGGTGGAAATTGTTTTTTATCTATCATATTCTATTTTAGGCATGCGTCCCAAGGGTAAAACACATCCCCACCATCTCCACATATTTTATTCATCTTCGATATAGCCCGTATTCTCATGACGTCACGCCTGGAGTTGGTTTGAGTTTCTTCCGAGGTCCGCCATGACGTGGTAGATGTTACCTACTAAATCGCAACTCAACCAACCTATTTTTCACTAGGAGTTTACCGTCGTATGTCAACCTAATACGTTCTTATAATGACATTTTTTAACAGTTTTGTTTTGAGAAAGTAATATTGTAGTACCTAATTTAAAGTTTTAATTCAACTAAATGGTCGCAGTAATCATGCCTGCCAACGCGATTATTGGTTGTAGACAACGATACCAATCTAGTACTGAACTAGTTTTTATTTGGACTAGGGACTAACTATTATAGGAAATCAGTGTCCGGAAACTAAATAACCTCATTCGTTTAGACTGAGAATGAATAACCTTAAAAATAAAGGAGAACAAATAATTGAAAATTCCTCAGATCTCTGTATGCGGTGTAGGCACTTCATAGCCATTGCCCTGGCAGTTTCATCAGCGTTTTAGACATGTTCTTGTTAATATAAATGAGACAGCTTTACTTGTTTTATTGAATGCATGAAAGGACAGATTTGGTAGTTTGTCGAAGTAAACAAGGCGGGCTGTTGCTACACTAACAAACGAAACTACTTAGGTACGTACAGCCTACCAAATTCGCTGTTGGTTAAAAGTAAATGAAGTAGGTAGATTGTTGCTCTGCCAACGAATTTCAACTGCTTATCAACAAGTTTGTCGAATATCGAATCAGGAAATGTATAACATGAATAATAAACCAGCTGTAAGGAATAAACCTTGAAATTCATTCTTCTGAAGGTTAGACTTCATAAATACGGGCGTTGAAAGACGGAAAATGTCAGCGCAGTTATTACGCGAGTCTCGCAGTTACGCAAATTTGTGGGACAAAAAAGGTGATTTAGTAGGTACCTACTTCAATTTTGGTCTATGGATGTGCATGATGAATAACAAGTAATAATATATGGAAAGTAGGTAGTGTATACCTACCTCTCTAGGTACTTACCTTTCCAAAGGCGATACCTACCTAATATTCCCTTCGGCAAAGCTCTCATGGCACGTCTTTTCACATGACCAGTTCCAAAGGACTATAAAGATTTTTAGTTTCTTAATCGATTCACAGAACCTTTCTGAAAACTGAATAATCCACAACATTTTCGCGGCTGATGTCTGGAATTTCTTACACGTGTTTGCCAACTTCCTAATACAAATTTCATTGGGATCTCGACCATTTTTAAGGAATGTGCGAGCTAGGGTGTAGACACTGTAGACGTTACCCTATCAGCTTCATCGTTCACGACTCAATTATTCTCTCTGCAAATGCGCAAACGTAAATTCCATCAAGCACCATTTTCTCACGCCCTTGTCGTCTGATCTCGCTCAAATTTGAATGATAGTTGGAGAATAACGATTTGATTATCCCGTATCATGCGCCAACGTGAAATCCTTGTAACGAACTTAATTTCCACAGTTTTTATCCGATTTTGATGAAATTTTCAGTGAATGCGCGGGCTAGATTGTAGATGGTCCCTGCCATTGCTCTACTCATCAGTTCATTCTGCGCATGCTCGAACGTAAATTACATTGAGTATACCTAATTTGTTTGTTTCTTAATTGACCGATTATGACTTTTCACGCTACTTCTTGGTTTATCTATTCCGCTATGGAATTTTTTTAAATCATTAAAAAATTTTCAATGGTATATACATTTATGAAATGTAAACGAGGAAGCTATGTGCCACACCTAACTTGGCAGACTTTTTAAAATTATTTTTCTGCGTGCACGAATTTCGTAAATTCGAGTTCAGTGACCTTTAAAAGGCCTGTACACTACTAGACGAAGTAACGGTTTAACTTGGAACAATAAGGTACACAAGACAAGCGGTACCGCGTGCATGGAGCTAAAGGGAGAAATCAGCTCATGAAGGCTGGCGGTCATTATTGTCCAGTTACATGTACAAATAGTTGCGGGGCTGCTTGGGTCTCCACTAAGCATCTTGGTTTTAAATGACATTTCAAAGTGAAACCGCTCCACGATATTATTTCATGCCCGCGGCGCTATTACCCGGGAATTTGAGGCTTTCTAGGCCCTCGGATGAATATTTAGGTTTCACCGACCGGTAAACGGTAGTAAATTAAAGCTGACAACAAAACTTATGTAGAGAGCATGACTCAATTTTTTTACGGTTAAGCGGTTTCTCTCGGTAGTGATTGGAATTCGCGAGTACTGCGGAGTTATTTTCATTCGACTTTCCATGCATGCTATTTCACTATTCGAAGGCACAGGATTCTTGGAATGTACATTACTCATTCAATATGGATGCCTACGTACCTATTTGTAAATCATTCATTAGAAAAATTAATGTTTTAATTTCAATGATTTCACCACCAAACTCGAAACAGGAAATAATTAACCTTATAATTTTATGTATACATTAGATAGTTCATGAATAGTTGATCAACACAGCCACACCGATTATTAAAAAGGTGTGTAGCAAGTGTAAATATGCATTTCACAATTGATTTTATTGCCTTAAAAAGTATTGTGTTACGAATTAATATTAGATGTTTTATACCGAATTGTAGGCAACGAATGTTATGAGAGAAAACTGGGGAAGAAGATGTTTCCTCATGATTAACGATTTATGTTAGTGCTTGGGGCTGCTTACCTACTCTTTGCTGAACTATGTTCTGCCAAATCTCAATATGCTATTCGTACTTTGCGTTTGTTTATCCAAAATATAAAATGAAAGAAATTAATGAAATAAATTGAAATAAACAAAGTCGTCCATTAGCTGATCCCGCGTCTATCTAGTTTCTGAAGAAGATGTATCTATTTCTGCTCATATTTTCTTGCCAACAAAATGGAGTACAACTTAAAAAAAAATTAGTTACCAGTATGAATGCTTTTGGTGCTCAAATCGTGCTAGAATTTCAAAATTTTGAAAAAATAAAAAAGTAAGCTGAGTGCATGATCAATTGCTTATATTGCAGGTTATTTTCCCAAAAACCGCCAAGATTTCGTACCCAGAATGTGCTTTAAAATTCCATTTTCTCCAATATCCTAAGCGAAAGGATATAAGGCTAATATCCTGAAATTTAATATTGAGGCGGAATTTAATTTGTGAAGGGTCCGTTTGATTTAAGAAAATTAGGGTGCACATATAGCTGCTAAACTACCAGAAAAATGCTTGAGGAAATGAATAAACTGAAAAAAATATTAATGTTTATAATAAAATTAGAGCGCAAGAATTATTAAGAGACGTTCTTACTATACGAGAGGTACTTCAATGTTTTTCTCTTTCTTTTCTCTTCTCTGTCTGAAACAACACTCAACTTAATACAAATTATGGCTTTTAATTTATATTGATCACGAACAAATTTAGTAAATATATGGCAGAAGAGGGAGAGGATTCACCCCTTCAATATAAATGAACAATTATTGAAAATTCTTGTGTAGCATACGGTTTTTTTCTTTGCAATATATATTCTCTATTGCTGTATACGACCACAACACACCTAGTACGATCCACTACACAGAATGAAATGAGATTGAATATTCATTATAACCATGAGTATTTCGTGTCCCTCTTCACAAAACTGTATAGTACGAGTTTTATGTAATTTAGTGCCTTTTCTTTCGAATCTATCCACTTCACGAACCAACTTGATTGACGACATGATCTGCACAGAATACATGTTCAATCTCAACTGACCATACTACCAGCCTTCCGCTGTTGTGTACTATTGTAGTAAACTGTAGAAAAGTAATGTTATTTATATGAATGATAAGATAAGAGCAATAATCATTCAAAGGTTTTCCAAGGTATGCTAATGACAATGCGATGAAAAATCACTCAGTGCGTCGCTGTAGGAAGAAGTTCAAGTAAATTTCTCGTATTATAATGCAAAAGACCCGATATTTTGTATACTGTGATTATGCTCTCAAATTTCAGTAAGTTTCATAGCTCCCATAAACATAGATTTGTCTGGCCCTAGTGTTACTGTTGATGTCAGGCTTAGCCTATTTAAACCCTTTCGAGATTCTAATCCTTTTACATGTTCAGCCAATCTTACTTTTTCTTTGCAGTTTATTGGTAACTCCGGTTGTGAAATGTTGTGCCTACTCATAAAATGCATGTACTGAGCACTCATTTCACAGACGTTGTGGCGTTTGCTGTTCCTCTTGAACGACCAATTGTGGTGAGATTTTGGTTTGATGTAAATATTACTAACCTCTCACAGATCCCATAATGAACCACGGTACAAAAGATATAAAATTTACAGTCCAGGACGATGTGCTCAAACTTCGCGCTATAGGAGGGCTTGGGAACTTTCTTCAAGCGACGATAATTATCAGGTACGTGTCAAGAAATGTGTTCGGAGATACACCCATAAACACAAGTTCAGAAATGGTCCGCCATCCATCAAGGAATGTACATTTCCCCGGGGAAGTCGTAAAATAGGGTTTTGTTCACGGAGGAAATTAAGATTTTAATATGTTCCCGTCCGTCGAATGATTAGTTTGTTAGTGGGTTTCCCTCAAGTCATTCGATGATTCGTGGATTTTGAGAAGACATCACCCCGACCTATCAGCAGCGAGGGAAGCGGTTTGCCGCAATCGGGTCAGACCCCCAACGGTCAAGTCCTGCAGTGATTAAGATGCGGACCTCAAACGGTGAAGAAATATCGCTCTGCTGGGTGTATTGCGAATCACGAAGCTAAGTGATATATGCTCTGGCCGTCGTGAAAGACTTACTCCCTGTTTTAGCTTGTAAGTTTGCCTGCTGTCATATTAAAGTGCAGTCATTCATGAGTCAATTGATGTCATAGAGCGCTCTCTAAATGCTGATGGTTTTTTCCTCAATTACATTAGATCTGTGAAATTCACCACCCATGACCTACGTAAACTCATTGGACTTTATTATTTCTTCATTTATTGCTTCCGATCTGCAGTTTTCTACAGAGCTGAGAGATGTGGACATCATCCACAGTTTTCATTTAATTTTGATGAGCAGAAATTAGGAAGGGGACGCTCCAACCCCCCATGGCCACTCATATATATATTCCATAATGTTTAGATTAACGTTAATTATTGCGCAAGAATTATCATTTTGATGTGCGTATGGCAAGAGATTCATATACATACTTGTCTCTTACGAATAGTTATTTACTCCCTGTCTTTAGCTACTAACTTAGCCTGCTATTGGCGTATTCACGAAATAGATCCCGTCATGCATCTGTGCAATTCACAAATCATTGCCTGCCTATAATTATCTTCAGTTGGTCTTTACTATTCCATTATTTATTTGCTTCCAAGTTTACCAAGTAACGGAAGTATTGTGATTAATTTTGAGAATTGTTCCAATGTCAACCTTGTCTATTAGTGCGTCTGCGGACCCTTGTGTGTAAGTGTGCGACGCACACCAAGATTCCACTAAATTCATGTAGTTTCGACAAAATATTCAGAGATTAATCGTGTCAATGTTACACTGTTGATGGACCCTTAAAAATGTAATCCAGGTTGAAGGATAACTCGTATAGTAATTGAAGGTGACCAAATATCGCTTTGCCGGGTTCATCGCCAATGTCGAGTGTATGCAATGTATGTTCTGATCGTACTCATCCATACTCGGAAATACAAAGCACTCTATTGGCGAAACGCGGCATATATAGATCTTTGCATTCAGACCTACTATGAAATTCACATATTCACACCAAAATCTATGAAATTCACACAGCGAACCACCTTCCTCCGCGCTTTACGGGATGTTTTCTTTCAGTTTTTTCAGACCAAAAGAATGTGACAAAAGAAGAATGATACCAAAATTGTTTATATAAGTTGTAATTTAACAGTAAGGTGTTGTTGACTGTTGATTGTGTTTGAGATGCATGAGATACAATTAAATACATGTTTTTCCTATCCAATCACCAGAACTTTCTTCTGAGAAAGAAAACGTGAATTGAAAAAAGTTATTGAACGAGCATGTGTTATGTTGTGAAGGAAGGGGTTCTGTCGATGGTAGGGAAAGGTATGTATTTTTGATTCTGTTTGGTAGCAGACAATGAAGTTACAGTGTTGATCTTTAAAAGCAGTTCATAGTGCACATCATGGTTGTGAGGGGAAATGTGGTGCAGAATAGATTATAATGGAGTGGGTACATCAGTAATATCGTCATCTATTGGCGACTCTAATCAAAATCGTATACAACCCGTGCATAGGAACCTCCCTGTAATGCATGGATATTATGTTGATGATTGCTGTTATGTTTGATCTAGATTTCAGTCCAGTTATACAACATACCTTGAGAACTTCAAATATATGATCTGTGGAGGTAAATAGAGATGGTAATTACGATAAATCATGATTTTTTACAAATTTAATCTCATGGTTCAGATGTGCAAGAAATCGGAAATTTTATTTCGTTGATGGATTGATGTTAAAGAGTGATGGAGGGGAAATTGAAGTATATTATGTAGGTATTTACACTACTCTACGGGATTTCTGTGATTACTTTCCTGTCGGTTAGTTCACGGCTTTGCTTTCAAGTATCAGGTGTCCAGAACCATTTTCTTCACAATAGTTGCTTGTTAGGGGTGTCGAGAAATAATTCCTGAATGGTTGAGTCATTAGCACCTATTGAAGTTTTCAGTTCATCAACCTCTTGTTTGGAGCAAACTGGTTGATTTAGAATGGAATGAATGCATCCTGTAGAAGAAAATTAATCTAGCTATAAGCTGAATTGGGTAATTGTCGTTCTTTGATAAAGGCCACACTAAATATATTTATCTGAACCATAACATTTCTACAAGATATTGGTATAAACATATATATTAGTCCGGGAGCCAGCGACATTTTGAGGTGAATTATTTCATCAAGGCCAACTTTTTTAAAAATGACAGATCTAACCCTGTCATAAACGGAAACCGACTTCAGCCACCACGAGCAGGGTGGGTATAGGGGTGAGAGGGTGCAAAACGCGTAAAATTTTATTTAAAAAAAAACTTATTTCATCATGAATGAAAATTTGCAGACATATTGATCTTATGATTATATGATGATTTATTGCCTTCAGACGGCGTTCTGAGGGTGGATTGTACTTCAGCTACTTATTTAAAAAATGTAAAAAACTTATTTTTTAAACTTATTTTATCATCATTGAAATTTTAACAGTAGTTTCTTATAGCTATAAGAAAACGAAAAATATACTTCAGCTGCCTTGATGAGGGTGGAAAAAGCTTCAGCTGGTGGGTTCAAGGTGCGACGCGCCCCAGCTCTCACCTTTCAGCTCGAGCGCGCCGCGACATTTTCAAACGTGTAGCTGAACTGGTTTCCACCCATTACAAGACAGCTGAAGCACATTTTCTCAAAGTTTATATTCTGAACTAATAATTTCTCGATTTTCACGCGTTATAAAATTAGTTTCAAATGAAAATTATTAATAAAATATTCCTTCGACTGGATTTTAGGACATTTAGAGGATGAAGTATGTAAGAAATCAATTAAATATTCATTTGATCGAATTAATATGCACATATATATATATATATATATTATTGCAGAATAAACAGACAATGTTATAAAAAATATGATAAACGTGGGTTTTGAAAATCATTCAAGTTCTTCATCTTCATCTGATGAACTATCATCCGTATCATCTATGTTGGCTGGAGAAAAATTCTCATTTTCATCTTCAGTTGGCTCTAAAAAACAGATATTATATTAAATAACAATACACATTTCTAAAAATTTAGTGAGAAAAGTAACTTTCATAATACCTTCTACTTCCTCTTGAATGCCAATGCTTCAACCAAGCCTGACATCGATGGAGGTAACTGTTCACCTTCAAACCATTTGAAATTGTATTTGCTGTCCAATTCTATCCATCCATACTTTGTCGGATCTAATTCTGAGGGAATTTTTTTATGAGCGTTTCTCCATAAGTGTGAAATATAAGCTGTTCGGAGAAAGTGCATATACAATTCTGATTCACAAGGAGCAAGCTGCGAGGCATCAAAGTTAACATCTAATCTTAATACATCATTTTTATTTTTGATTTTATATTTTTTCATGAATGTGGCGACTCGTGATTCATTAACTTTATCAATTCTCTTGAACCCATATACTTCACATGTAAATTTTTGAATTGTGCTAAATAATTGCGGTAAATTGTTATGAGATTCACTCATACCTGCGAAGACTTTTTTATACGTGTCGGATTTCATCAAAATGTCAAATGGCTTTTTCTTACCCTTTTTAAAGAAAGCAGGGTTAAAATCGCACCCTGTAAATGCATGAAGAGCCGGCAGTGCTTTTGATACTTCTGGACCTAACTCTGTATACAGTTTACTGACATCGATAAATCTTTGGTTATTACCAGTACCTACATGCATGCTGATTTTTACGTTTTCGTTTATAACACTCATGTTCGCTAGTAATATAATGATGATGTCGGTGTCTGAGCATCTGATTGTAACTTGAGGAGAATTCATGTTGAGATGTGAAAGGTGAAAAATTATTTTCGTATCAGCCTCTTCATGACATGGAGATGATAAATCCTCTTCGATAGTCCGGATTACCTTTCCATTCAATACTTCATATTTGTAGCAATCAAATTGATTTATGTAAATTGTTTTTCCTTGCATATAAGGAGCAAGATGATCGTTATTCCAATGATCGATTAAAAATTTGACGAGAGCATTTTTGAAATTCATATTTTTTAATTCTGCGTGAAAATCATTGGGACGGATTTGGTCTGCTCCAGTAATATTATACTCGCGCCCTGTGTTTGTCTCACGCAAAATATGCTCATTGTCTTTGATCGACGGAGACAAGTACTGATCAAATGTAATTTGATTCCTATAATATTGCTTGATTCCTAGTAAACATATGCAGAAGTTTCTGTGAAATGTTGCCATACGCACTTGGTACTTCCGTCATCAAGTGAACCATGAAAAATCCATCAAATATAATTACATCACTGTGTTGAGGTGTCTCGCTAATTATTTTTGTCTCAAGTAATTTCATCAGCGCAGATTTGTTAGTCTTACAAATTATTCCGTCTACGTGACACAAAGCTAATGGTACTGGAGTAAGAGGATAAGACAGTACTTTATCGATGTCCAAAGTTTTTTCCAGTGACATTCTTAATAACTGTCCAAAAATATCTCGATGCATTTTTACTTCAACTAACTTTCCAGATATATTTACCTTTTTCTTCATAACTGCATTTGCGAAAGTGAGAATTTTATTTTTTTTGATAGGTTTTTCAAATCTCATTGGATCATTTTCACATTCTCGACAAAATATTTCCCTTTGTTCATTTCCTATATGTTCCACATTCAACAAGAATGTTTCAATATTTTCTGGCACAGCTTGCCCAGGCACGGTTGCCGAAATGTACCGACGCGCTCGGAGCAGCTGCTCCGAAAACGAGAAAAACAGAAAGCAAGTATACTATAAACCAGAGATCTCATCCAAGGCTATACAGAGATTTGTTATGCTCCTGTTCCGTCCCATCTTAATTTTACAAAAAATCACATTTTATTTTGTGATATTAGTTTATAAAATCATGGACAAGCTACACGAATTACGAAAACTTATGAATAACATTTGTGTAATTATTCATTAATATACATGAATATTTTTCTGAAACTAATTTTATAACACGTGAAAATCGAGAAATTATTAGTTCAGAATATAAACTTTGAGAAAATGTGCTTCAGCTGTCTTGTAATGGGTGGAAACCAGTTCAGCTACACGTTTGAAAATGTCGCGGCGCGCTCGAGCTGAAAGGTGAGAGCTGGGGCGCGTCGCACCTTGAACCCACCAGCTGAAGCTTTTTCCACCCTCATCAAGGCAGCTGAAGTATATTTTTCGTTTTCTTATAGCTATAAGAAACTACTGTTAAAATTTCAATGATGATAAAATAAGTTTAAAAAATAAGTTTTTTTACATTGTTTAAATAAGCAGCTGAAGTACAATCCACCCTCAGAACGCCGTCTGAAGGCAATAAATCATCATATAATCATAAGATCAATATGTCTGCAAATTTTCATTCATGATGAAATAAGTTTTTTTTAAATAAAATTTTACGCGTTTTGCACCCTCTCACCCCCATACCCACCCTGCTCGCGCCGGCTGAAGTCAGTTTCCGTTTATGACAGGGATAGATCTGTCATTCCTAGAAAAATTAGCCTTGATGAAATTGCCCGCCAAAAATGTCGCTGGCTCTCGGACTATATGTGTGTGTGGTGTGTTTTGGTGTGTGTGGTTATTTGTGATGTCTGTGGTTGTGTGTGCGTGCGTGTATGGTGTTTTTTTGTACCATATAACTGCCATTTGGACGGAACGTGACGCCATCACGGCTACCGTTTATAATATATATATATATATATATATATATATATATATATATATATATATATATATATATATATATATATATATATATATTCGTATTTATTTTCTTGAGGGTTGGTCTGTAGATTGAACAACTCAACTAGGCCGACGTTTCGATTTATCTGTAAATCCTCTTCAGGGCTATAATATAGGAAAAACTACCTTACTTGGTTACATTTGACAACTCATGTACCACCTATCTATCAACTGCAAGTGGAGACTCATGGAGACTAATATTTGTACAATCTTCTATACATATAAGTAGGCAGGTAATTGACACCCTTATTTGCCTAGTTGAGTTGTTCAATCTATAGACCAACCCTCAAGAACCTAATCACGAAAATTTAATACTGAGTGGTCAAGAACATTAAGAATTATATATATATATATATATATATATATATATATATATATATATATATATATATATATATATATATTGTTCCGAGTTATCGCTTCGGAGAGGTTGGAAAACGAATCAAAGAACACTCTGTCATTATTAGTATCACAAATGGATGGTTCATTCAATCGGTCATGTTTTTCCCACGACTTGATGTAACTGTCCATTCAACAGACACTGAAACACATTACAAATCAATTGATGCACGTTATAGATGGTTGGGCGAAAGAAGAAAAAAATATGCAGATGCGCAGCAGAAGGGAAGAGGAGTAAAGAAAAAGTATTCTAACGGCCCAATACGAGATAAATCTTCGCTGCCCGTTACCGCGTCACTCGTTAATTCCCAAGAGCAACGAGCAATCTGGGGAGAGACTTCCCGGAATGCAGGTAATCCAATTGACTCCAACAGCCCGTGGACTGGATCGTGGTCATTCTATTAGCCTTGAGAAGTACGACACTCCGGTATTGTGGTTCGGATTGGTCACAGGAGCCTCGTGATGTTCCCCAGTCTTCTCCCCACACGTTTTTTCCTTTTTCCTTGGAGTGGATTCGGCTTATTGGCTTATTGCCTTCGTCTCCAGAGCTAAATTCACTGGATGGCGTTAACTCGGCTATTGTGGTTTTTAATCAAGCGGACACCAAGGTGACGCACGGAACTGTTGAAGTGGCGCCCAGAGAGTCTGCGAAACGAACGGTTGCTACATAGAAACGTTAGGATGGAATCTCGAAGGTTATTAAAAACGACTGGTTCCAATATTTCACAAAAGTATATAGATATAAGGTACCATATACTTATATGGTACTGTATACTTACTATATACTTATATGTACCATATACTTAAATGTCATTCAGATGAAACGTGACGTCATGACGGCTACCCTTTTATACCATACCATTGAAGATCTATCCTTGTTGCTAAGTTAGTGTCAATCCTTGTTTTAATCGATTTCGTAACTATTTTTGATTATTATCTGTAATCTCGCACGTATACATATATCATACATATTGTTACGAGAAGTTAGACGTATTGTTCTGAGTGTAAGTATGCAATTAATATGTTCTAATTCCCACAACATTATCAAGACTCAGGTTCCGAATTTTGATTTAACATGTTCCTTGGTCCAGATCAATGTTCTACGAAGGGGGGTATTTTCCACCACGTAAATTGTATACTTGTATCTTTATAGGAATTAATCTATCCCCCTCTCTCTCTCTCTCTCTCTCTCGCCCTCCCTCCCTCGCGATTTACAATCCTGTTGACGATTTTTCGCCCTTCCAACCCTTTGAACCCTTGTACATACGGTGGGTCGTGAAGCTCCGGTGATCTCATTCGATTTATTGAACTTAGTTCTTTCCAAATCAAACCGGAAAACTACTCACTTCATTCTGAAAATTTCGAGATCTCGATTTTATTATTATTCAAACCTGAAATTTCACCCATTGGGGTTGATCAAAAGTAATGCCAAGGTTGCAAGCACAGCCCAACTGATGTGTGATTTCGGTCTGGAATTTTCGGAAATCGAGACTTTTCCAATCTAGTCTTTCAGCAATAATTGCTAGTAATTCCTATAAGATTGTAAATCGTATTAACCTACGTAAACCTACTCTTCCATTTTCAATATTGGAAGCAGAAAATTGATTCAATTTCTTAATTGCGTTATATTTTTGTCCAAATTACGTCTGAGTCTTTACTGTACGTATGCGTATTTTCGCTTGGATTTCATTTTGTTTCAAATTACCGAAACTCTCCTACCCGGAGCATCTCAATTTTCCAGTGATTGTTTTCATTCACGCCTCATGGTTTTATTCACTCCAGACGTCAGCTCCAAAGTATAAGTTGTTCTTCTTAGTAATTTTCTTTCACTTACTCCTTAGGCAGCAAACGAACGCTTATTGAAATCGCTCCCGGTTGTATTGTAAGCGCCCTTTCAATGAGGAAGTCTTTGAACGTAAACTGAATGAAAACGATTAGTTTCACCAAGATCTCTAACGAGGCAAAGACAACTACACCGTTCGTTTTTACTGTTCGCTGTTTCTTTTATGACCGAATCCCATTTCAGCGTCTCGGATAAGTAGAAACCCATACACAGTTCAGAATGGACTTCTCAATCGTTTCAGCTCCTTGCAGCCACCATGCTGCCCGGTCCTGCAGTCACAGCTAGGCGATGATCCGTTTCTGAACCAGTTTATGTTTACGATGTTTTTTATTGCTGACCATTAGAATTGCTACCTGTAGCCTTTTAAGGGTAAAAAATGGTGTGACTTTGTTTTTATTGTTGAACTTCGTTCAGTAAAAGTTTTCTAGTAATGAAGGGTGCAGCAAAACTCATCCTTTAATTCCTTCATAGCTTCCGTGGATTGATTCAAATAAAATCTCGATTATTGAACGTTTTCTGTTACGAGGAAATCCATCACTTCAAACGATGCGATTTCGATCCTACTTAAAGTTTTGATAAAAACATACCTATTTCTTATGTTTCACATTTGTACAGTCAGCTATAGTTAGTTGTAACTTAAGATAAAATTACTAATGTGAAATACAGTGATTAAAACTAGCATTATTCACTAATTATTTTCTATAATTTCGTCACATTTGGTCACCAAGCATAAATCTCCATGTTAATTTACAAAAAATTGGAAGCTAAATCACCCACCCATCTTGGCTGACGTTTTTTCCTCTTGTGACATGATCTATGACTCCCCCAACTCACTGGGGTCTACCTTTTTTCCATTCATTTGCGTACCTATGTATTTTCCTCAATAGAGGCTCTAATTATTTATTTAATCCTATATTCTGTTCATCAGATGTTTTGGTGCCCAGTAGTCGTTCGGTGCTCATTATTCACTCTGCAGAGCACTAATATCTGGAAAAAAAGTTTACATCAGATTCCGTGCGTCCTCGCCGACACTGCACAGAGGATTGGTGAAATCACGACCCCTATTCTGTGCTTTTATAGGATGCCGTGTCCAGTTTTCATTCAAAAAAGTGCTGTGGACTCTCACTTTGGAAGTTGGGATGATATCCTTGCATCTTCTTTAGTCAGAGTTTCCCACGGCTTTCCACTGACATTCGCCAGTCTTTAAGGCTGCTACGATGAGTCTTTTTGAGGTACCCAACGATTTCGATGGATTGGGTTAGGGTCCGTTTGCCTTCTTTTTCGAGACGTTTGGCCATTTATTTCCTCGCGCCCCACAATGTCTTGGGATCCACTGTAACACCACAGCTCATCTCATATTTTTGACGGCCTGGTTTAGCACTAAGCAGCTGCTGCTTTAATTGAGGTAATTTATTTAAACAAAGGGGATTCCTAGCTGCTTGTGAGTCTACTAGTATTACTGGTGGGCTCACTTCTTCTCTTAAAATAATATCCTGGAGTGCCAGTAGAATGGCTGCCACCTTTCCATTGAAATTGGATGCACAGATATCTACACAGTAGCATTATTCTGGAAAAGCGTAGGAAATTCAAGCTCTACCATTCCTCAAAACTTCCTCTGAGCCGCATATGCTCCCATTGAAAGACTCGATATGGAGCCTCAATTGTTTCTAGTACGGATGTGTTCAGTTTCATAGGGCTTGCAGTTTTTGAAAATTTTACCGATCTTCGAAGTGTCAAAGGAATCCAAATGTTCACAGTCCCAATGTTTGGCTTCCTTGTCTATTTTAGGAGTGGTTTGTATGTCGTGTTCTCGTGTTGAATAAATGGTTATGTTCCATCCTGGTCAAACAGCTGAGTGAATAGGTATAACCTATCGTAACTCCGTATTTATTATTTCCCCATTTAACTACCGATTAGGATTTATCTGCTCTCACCGCCTGCGACCCGCCTTCTATATACGGCCGCTTCCCCGAGAAAGGCCCCCCAAAGGTGTCCCACGCTATCTGCGTACATAAATCTTTCATATTATGTTAACAACCTCTCGGTTGAACGGTTTACATCATTCAGCGATTCGCGAGGTAGCCCGACATTGTCCCCAAGATATCAAGATCTCATAAATCATTGTTCGCCGCGCTGTACGTATCGCATTACAATATCGTTTTTCATGAGTCATACTGGATATTGATAAAACACAAAGTTCACAAGGTGTACCATTACAACATCTTATATATACTATCTGTCTTGTACACACCAGTGTTATAGTAGAGGTTTTAATGTTCAAGAAATCAACGATGAATATAAAATAAACTAACCCTGTTAAAGTTAACCTCAGTCTGGTCGTTTCATACGAATAATAAAAATGAATTATGTTGATCATAAGAACGTTCAACAGTCGTACATACAATCGTGCAATAGAGAGTTGCGCCTACACACCATGCAATCCTTTTATAGGTACTACAACTGTGAAATGAACTGTGTGAAATGAAATTAATTTGAAATAAAAATTCCTTATGATCCGCACATGCCAATCTGTATTCATCACATTTCGATTTTAACTCCCAAAGATTTGTCGCTGCATAGTCCTTTATTAGGTAATTCCAACATTCACTTGATTGTTCAAACGTGCAGTTACTGTATAAATCTGTGTCTCGTGAGAGAGAATTCAAATTTTAGTCAAATTCCGACAGTTCATGCATATTGGCTCATATTTAGCAATCAATAAACAACATTGTATCTCCCAAAGCTATTCGCCTCACTAGGTACTTCTAAGCTTACACAAGAGTTGAACAACAAGTATATAACACATCAAACTAAACACGTATCATGCTAATATGTACTATATTCAGAATAATAGACACAAGTAGAGTCTTGAGGGGCATCATGGCAAACTTTTATCCATTCAAATATTTCTGAGAAGAAAATAATTATTCCTGTAAAAAATGCGATATTATTCTTACTATCTCATTTTGCGCAATTCTACTTTGCGCCTCTATTCTCAGAAGAACCCATTTTTTTATTAAAGTTGTTAATATATTAAATATAATAGGTATATTAAATATAATAGGTATAGTGGGCGTCTGGGGATGAATTTATCGGAAGTGATTGCTCAAGATTATTATTTTCATTTTGCAGGGCAAGCCCAATAGCACATGAATAACAAAAATAATCACAAATCCTTTCACATCTTGTCAAATTTACATTAGGTACAGATAAAGATAACAATAAAAATTAGGAAAAGGTTAGTACAGACTTTATTATAAAATTATGTATGGGTTGACCTCACTCATCGTTATACCTTTTATTGTGGTGCCTAGGGAGGTATACTTTTGTAAGAGTGGCGTGCAGTGAAAATTCAAAGTAAACCTGAAAACGGGTTTTTCTGGTAGTGACAGCCGCGGCCTAAGTAATTATAGTTATTTCTCCTAAGATCATATCAATTATAATGTCTACAATCCGGAACATCCCAACCCAGCTACTTTTAGTCCTTATTCCCGTCATCCTCAAACCTACGGCATCATATTGATTTGCCGATATTCCAGCAATAAAAATTCAGAAATTCTTTCAATCAGTTGTAATGAACCACGTTCAAAACGGTTTTGTGTCCCAGAATTCTGGCAAATATGAAGAACGTATCTTCATATTCAATGTAAAATAATGTTCTATTAATAATGATTCAATGTAATGTCGTTCATTCATTTGGAATACATCGGATGACGTGGAATCCTTCATATGTTATTTGTTCTATGAACTCGTTTACGAGTTAACTTTGACCGGTTACAATAATTTCAAGAATTTAGGGTCAAGGTGCCGTTTTTCAATAAGTGAGATGTGAGATATATATCGTAGTGGACATTCAAAGTAAATCTGAAACCTTGTTTCAGCCATAACGACAGCCGCGCGCCAAAGTAATTATAGTTATTCACCCAGACCATTTATAATTTCAAGCCGCCGATTCGGGCGACCGCACCAGCTTCTTCAGGCAGGTTGCAGTTGATTCTGCGTCATGTAATTGGTTAGCCTCAAGTTCAAATGAATGTACACATCGAAAATCAGTTATGCTAAATCACATCTCGAATGAATTCAGTGTTGGAATTAGGGAAGCTATGGGTAAAATACTATGGACATTTAGAACACATCGGAGAACGTGGCCGGACTGCCGAGGTATCCCTGACAATGGATCTCAGCTAACGGCCGTTTTTTCTGTTCCCTTGCCCGGTGGGAAACGTCATTTAGCAGATAGTTATCCAAAGAGCGATTTAGATTTTCAGACCCTTGTGGGAAATTTCGAGGGGTTGCCATTTCATTTTGGCATGAGAAGTGTTTCAGAACATTCGGACATGAACCTCATTTTCGTGAGATGCATCTTCCGCATCTTCTGACCCTGCAGGGGAACCTTCCATAACCTAGTTCCATAGCCTATCCGTATTTGGCCTGGGCTGTTCCGATAAGGTCCCCACGATCACGCTACTGGGAACCTTCAACATTCCAAACATTAACTTACGTTGTGTTTTGTAAAGAACACAAGAGCAGGTTATACCGGATAGTGATATGTTTGGAGAGCAAATCATTAAAAATAAATTAAAGACAACAAATTGGCAAAGAGATTTCAATATGCAAGATGAAGGAAAAGGACTTATGGGAGTGCTTTCTTGGACTGCTGGAGTTTCTTCAGGAATATGATGATGACCGATCATGTGCTGAACCGATTTCGATAATAATAATGATAAAACCGTTTATTCAGAATAGGAACAAGTTTCCGCCTAGCTCTGAATACAGAAAACCCCATAAAAATTGATGAAATAAAAATAAAATCAGTAAACATTGACAAATTGACAAAATTACAGTAATACAATTCGGAGAAACGGAGAGCAAAAATAACAAATGCAGGAAATTATCAAACATCAACGAAAACATTGCAGATCAAAATTCATCCTCCAATAGGTCGTCTCTCTATTATGTATACGAAGCCTTGCACGTATGACCTGGATTTTAAGGGACGTTTTAAAAAGGCATTCGGTTGACCAATTAACAGTAAGGCCACTTTAAAAGTGGATTTTTTCCCCCCGAGTTTTCTTTTTCTTGAGTGAGAATCTTTACGACGATTTTCGAATAGTGCAGCTCGTAATATCCCAAAAATGACATAGATTTATGAGCTATTTGTTTTATGTTCAAATTGGGCAACATTAAAAATGGTTTCGGATTGACCAAATGTGGACTAATAGGTACCTACGATATTTCTTTATGCGGTGTCACGGCATCCACCCCTAATTAGTACTTTGGGTGGAACTGAAGTACTCTACCAAAACCGTTCATTATATTAGTTCATTCTACTGGTTGTGGGAACACTGTAGTTCATATTAATTATCAAGACCTGTCACCTTTCAGTTTTACAACGTTCTATGTTCTTATGGTCAATAAAACCTGACGATTTCATGGTTCGTTTGAAGCTGGCTCAAGTACTTAGTCACTTTGGGCTTCGAGAAAATTCTTGATTTCAAAAAAAAAAGTTTCACTCGCGTTTCATCCCGTTTCTGTCAGTACGTATGCCATAAAATAGAGAGGTAGGTATGTAAATGTAAATTGGCGGGTACCTATGTATTGGTCAACCCCGGTTACCCTATGAAGATGGTAACCTCAGCGTACGAAACCACTACTACATACCTAGTGGTAAAATGAATGTTCGTTAGATTTCGAATTATACTCGTATTTCCAGAGATTGATTGGATGTTGGTGAAATTTTCATGGTTCTTTCAGTTAGGCTCTTATCGGTTAGTCTTTAGCCGTCTCTCTTTAGCCTTCGGACTTCAGTCTTTAGTCGTCTGTCTTGTGTCTTTTGTCTTGTCTTTATTGCCTTGCCTTGCCTTATATTATAGTATGGATTTCTTTATTGTCTTTATTGTTTTAAAGTCATTATTGCTTGTCAGTTTATGATAACCACCACCCAAGCGCAAAATATTTGCAATACGTTTAAAACTCTCAATTTCAGACACATATAATTGATGTTGTCATTTATTCATAAATGCTAGTAGATAGTTCACAACCACCACCAGTTTCACCTGATTACATGTCTGAGATGTGACAGACATGTAACTAAACGTAGGATATTTTTTCTAGTTATATACAGTTCAAAAAATACCCAGGCGCAATTACTTCAACTGACAGTGGGAGGTATTTGGTGAGTGCCATGGCCAAAAAAGTTAAATTTTGGTCATGGCCTAGCATTAGGGATGAAATTCCGCACAAAGCTGACTGTATCCTCAAACACCCATTAAAGTGACACCTACCATCTACAGAGTTCAATTTTAGCAACATATCTACACTTTTTGTTTGTTTATCTAAGTTTTTAATGTTTCATTAAAAATAATGAAGTCACTTTGATGTTTTTGAATTACTTGCTTACATAGGTAGGTTTAGTTTAATTTTTTTTTTTTTGAAGTGTCAAAAGCGTTTTTATTTATTTCATAAAATAAAGTCCCATTATTGAAATAGTAGCTTCTCATTTTAGTTAGAAACCTAAATCCATTAAAACACTTATGCCAACTTGCCTTTGATGGTACTCTGGGCGTTATGCTAACATACCCCTTTGAATATGCCAACCCTCCCCACATGTGGGGTATATAGGCATAGTTGACTTTTTTCTTAAACTCGATTTGGGCCTTTCTTTAATTCATTTTTAAAAACTCAGCTAGAAGTGGATTTATAGCCAAATAGTAGCAGTATCACTGACTAATTTTACTTTTATGGTAGATTAAACACTATTGCTAGGAAAAATGAAAGACTGAAATCTATGCCAACCCTCCCCGTTTTCCCCTGCCGTTAATGCTGATTTGGATGTATTTAGTTTTATTCTCCACTTTTTCGCCCACTCAGTCACATTGTTTGCATTGTTTCGCTAGCATCTTCTGTTACATGATGTTACAGATAGGGGCAGTAATCTGCAAAGTATGCTGATCAATCCTGTTGATTTCCCAATTATTGTCTATCACACTACGAGTTTCTGGCAAATACCCTCCCCTTCTCATGATACCAACTTTTATTATTTTTACTTTTACTATTTCCGAATAGGTACGGAAAATATGTGGCGTCCATTCGAGGTGCCTCTGATCCGATAGCAATAGTTTAATCGGTGTAACAGAAAAATCCGTATCGTAGACGTCCGGAATTGTTTCCGAAAGGGTTGAAATATTGTTTTACAGTATCGATAAGAACTTTTACTATCGAAGTGAATGCGATTTTTCCATCACAGTTAGGATTTTTGAACAATTGGTGCTCCTAGAAGAATTAAAACTTTTATTATATGTAGATAACTATTGTTCGTTATTTGCTTCAGTCTCTCTGCAGCAAGCTCGTAACACTTTTGTCTATTGGTCGTGTCTGGATTTGGGATCAGATCCTGTTCTAGGTTTATGTTGTTTTAGTTTATTTCAGTCTGAAAATGGATGCAAAACTGATGTTCCAATCGGCGCGGGCTATTATGCAAAACGCCGATCTCGATTTTCATGAGACGGCGGACTTAGCCTTGAAAGGGATGTCTATAACCAAAGACGTGTCAGAGCTAAATTTCGTGCTGAGCAAAATGGCGGAAATCAGTCTTAACTCGTTATTGGGGCTTATGATGGTTTTCACTATGAAATACGTCGGACCTAAGCTGTTCTACCCTTATCTTCAGCTGGAGCCTTTGTCGTGTAAAGAAACGGACGACGCATTTTTGTCCACCTCCCCCGGCTTGATGATTCACACTTTCGACAAAACCAACTACTCTCTCAATGTTCACTCTCCCTTCGCCGATTTAAAATTGAACCTCCACGGCCCCTCTGTGGTTTTCAAGAATTTCGAGTTCAAAACGAAGCATTTCGACTCGGTCCTGACCGGCTCCTTAAAAGTCGAAGTGGGACGAATGGTTGTGGAAACCAAAACGGAGCATCACTTCGGGACTTGTTTCTTAAAGGTGCTGAAAATCGAAGTGGTAAGCCTGGACGACTTCTCTCAGAAAATCTATATTGACCGCGATCCCAGCATGTCAACACCGTTAAGTGAAAGGTTGGCTGATTATCTCGATAAACATTTACAAGATATGCTGAAGACTCGGATCCGATCAGCTGTTATTGACAGATTTAAGCGTTTCCCTATCGGTCGAGCTTTGTTAAAATGTTCTACAGTTATTCCTGTGACTCCAAAGTGATAAGTTCTAATTCATAATTTTTATGAAAATGCAACCAACGTTTGAATATTGAATGCTGATTGTTCAAGTATTATTTTGGAGATCTGTTTTAGCGAATTAGCTACCGTGAAACGGGGCTATTTCGGAAATTTTGGCTTTCAAACTAAAATTTCAACACTAAATTTCCCCAACAAAAGGACTAATTTTGGAAAACGCGTTATTTCTGTTGCTCTTGCAATGTTTGGGCAACGTTCCAAGTTTTTTAAATAACATTTCTGACTGAATATTATATAGAATACATTTTTGTTGTCATAAAATTGGTAATTAACAAGTACTTTACAATCGAAGTTTTCAAATTCAAACTATGTAAAATAACAACGCGGTAATTTACGAAAATTCTCTTATTTGATCATGCTGTGTAACTTGTTTTTTCTCCTAAACCTTCAAAAATCTTTTCTTTTTTTCCCTTTTTTAAAATTTGCTCGGCTTAATTTGAAGCCACTTTGAACTGGATTTTTCCACGGGTGGTGGTGGTTGGTGGGGGGGGGGGGGGATATTAAAACGGTTGTGGCAGTCTCTTTGCAAGTGTGGACGAGGAATGCTTTTCCTATAAATATGTCCCTAATTAGTAACTAATAGAACATCATAAAATGGTAGATTCCCAGTAGATTTCCATAATACCCCATCGATGCTCACGCATATGTTTCATTGAAACTCGTACCTATAATTTCTTGATGAAATTCCCACTATTTTTCTTGGGTTGCAATGCGTTTGGATGCATAATAATCGGTGAGCATGTACGGTACGTGAAACGGTGGTCGCTTGCACTACACTGTGGCTTCCCCCAGATTCTTATTAAATTTCAGGAAAAAAAAGAGTAAGCAAAATAAAAATTCCAGTTGGTCTCGAGACCTGCACAGAACAGGTGTTGAAAGTTGGTATGGTTAATCATTAAATAGTAAATAAATAAAATTATTTTTAATTTGATTATTTGCGTGGTAATCCATTTGATTTTGGAGTAGGTGCCTACCTACAATCCTCCTGCAGCACCCCAAGATGATCTGTGTGGGAGGCTCCAGCGAACCGGATCCCCACGTCACGAGGCATGACGGCTTGATTAAGCGGGTTAGGTCCTGAATAACTACATACGAATTTATTCGTATCCGGATCAATGGTCCACAAGTAAAAACTGGAAATTATTTCCGTATGTATATCTCTCCTAATAGCCATTTGATGATGTTCAGATTTCCAGTTGGTTCTTTGTAGATTTTATAGCGTCCGAAAATGGTTACTAATCGATGCACACGAGGTACATAATCTTTGTTTTCGTGAGCCATCAATGGTAGTTCTCTCAGAACAAATTCATTAAATGAGCCTTATGAGTAGAGCCAAGCGTTAGAGTAGAGATGTAACCCCAGAGTGAGGGCGACCTCCTGACCTGCTCCTAGAACCATCATTTACAGTAAGTTCAAACTCAACCATCAAACAGCATTCTCTGTTACTAAATCTAACTCCTCTATACAATATTTCTCTTCCTTTTCATCGGTGTTATAGATCCGATAGTTTCAATTTTAGTTACTCAGTTCTTATTCATATTTTGCCTTCTTTATAAAAACTATTGAAGGTGCCTTCATGGTCCGGAGTTAGAGCTACTGGTGCCCAAGCGGTCCAGCTATTAGATGGTTAGCGCTGCGATAACCACCAGCGATTATCGATCGATAATATCGTTTATTATTGATCGAGACTCCGATCAATCGAGGAGGTTACTCTGAAATCTGAGTTTCCATGTTCGGTCGAACTCGACCATATGTGTCAAACCCCGGCTCCTTCACCCTAGTGGGCCTTTAGTTCAAAATATTTCCAATGAACTGTGGTTGTGCCGTCTAGTAACTCTGGGTTTGAGGGGAGGATGATTCAATACGGCTAGTCCCCTTGTTTATACGTATATTCTCCGAGCGCTTTCACCCTACACAGGCCTCTTCAGGGTACTACAATAAATTAAAGTGAAATAGAATAAAACACAGCAGGGGTATGTTAATTGATGATTGAGAAGTAGTTAAGGATTCACCAGGTATATATGGAGTGTATACTGAGGTATGTATTAGATGTAGTACTGGTACCTCTGTCAGCAGTATTTAAAAGCCAAGTAAAGCAAATAGAGGGTAGTTCAGGAGTATCTTGGTAATGTAGTTGGTATGCAATTGTATTTTCAACTTTTGTTTTAAATACTGCTGACTACATCTAACATATACCTCAGGATGCACTCTATATATACCTGGTAAGTCCTTAACTCAATCATATCCACCTGTAGTAGCTGCACCATATACATGCTACCTCCACTAATAGATATTTATACCTAGCCTTCTAATATTGCAGGTTTCTCTACCTGAAATGTATCAAAATCTATGGATATTAGCCTCAATATATCTTAACCATAAGTAAGTCACTACTGAACCCATATAACTGCTACTCAACTTAGCTAAATAAGTGCCTATATGTCCTTACGTAGATAAATATACTACTTCTCAATCATAAATTAACATACCCCTGCTGTATTTTATTTTATTTTAATTTCATTGTAGTACCCTGAAGAAGCCTATGTTGAGCAAAAGTGCCCAAAATATTTGTGTCGAGATATGCTCAAAAATTTGTGAGAGCAGCTTAGATAGGCTAATTCTCTATTTACTGGGTGATTTGGAGGGAGATTTTACAAACTTGCCTTTATTTCGGAATAAGATTTTGCCCAACTCTGTTCTGTATTGGTCCTTCTGCAGACATCCATCAGCCGTCAGGTGATGACTAGTACAAGCCCTAGTACAGTCTTGAGTGGGAGGCCCCTGCGGATGGGACGCCGGGATGATGACAGGTGTGGACGCCCCTAGGGGGCCCCCCTTGGTGGGTAATTACTCCTGCGACTTCCCTAATCACCGCCCCGGCACACTTCCCCTTCGAGGCCCCTGGAAACGGGCGGGGAGGCGCGTTTCGGCACGTGAAAGCGATAATCAACAGCGTCCTGTATCCCGGAGACGGACTCCGTTCATAGCCGCAGCCGGCCCGTTTTTCGGTCGCTAAAGGCTGACATTATTCTCCTTTCCTCTCTTTTGAGAGAATTTCTCGATGAAAATACCCACAACGGCGATTTGATGTTTTACAAGAACTGCAGACAGTCACGTCCACTGCCCTAAACCCTAATCTAGGAATATTTTCGAATTCTCCAATGAATCCAAACTTCAGCATTTACTTCAAACTCAGGGGCACTGGGCTATCAGACAGAGATCATAAATCTTTGTTATAAATTTCCAGCACTTTTTGGTTGAAAATCGATAGGTGAGCTTAGTCATTGAAATGACTAATTGATTGATGTAAATGGCTGTAGTCAATTTAGAATAAATCGAAAAGAGGTAAAACTTTAACAGTAAGAGTTCGAATGACCAATTTTGTAGGAATACAAGTTGTTACACCTAAGTGACAGACACCGGCCAGGAGTCTATTCTACAACTAATTTCTGACAAAAAGTAGTTAAGTGCTTTTTTAGAGGCTTCGTTTCCGAATTATTTTCCTTTCAATTGTTTTCCGTGTTTTCGACCTTACATCACAAAAACGGCTCTAACACTCCAATTTTTGGAGTTTTCTCAAACCTGAGGATTCCGTTGCAACGTGTGAAAAATGAACTTAAAGACGAAAACTTGTTAAATCTTGAACATTTCCACTTTTTTCAGTAGCTCATAGGTCCTTGTGGTCCAGCGTCTGAATGTTTGCCTGTAAGCCTAAAAATTGCGCCAAAATCTCGAATTTCCTAAAGTATAATCAATTTTTATTTTACTTTTTTAATTAGGGGAGAAAAGTATGTTTTTATGTTTAAAAATATGGTTTTTTCTATGAAATAGAGGGTTTTTGTGAAAAATGACCCTCCAATAAAATGCAAGTTCGGGGCCGGTTTCTACGTATTTTTTCTCGCTGAATCGAATGGTAACACTCGCAGATCTCTCCAACTCCGTTACAACCGAGTTTTACACTTTAACTAACAAGTTTTACCCTTAAAAAGCACATAAAATTGAGTATTAAAAATGAACTAAAAACTAATTTTTGATGTATTTCTTGACCTTATTTGAAAACGTTTGAAATTAGCCTCCTCATGACTGAAGAATGAAAATTGACCTCAATAAAAAAAGTTAAAATAAGAAGAAACCCAAATAGCTGAGTGAAGCTTGAAGCTAAAGCGCTATTACATGACGTAGGATTTTAGCTGTTGGGCTCTGCACAGATAGCACATCAGTTCCAGAATCCAGTTTAGTTAAAATAGTGTTGTACGAGTATTAATTTCTTCGGTTTTACATGAAAATTATTGGAATTTTCAAATTCCACAGGTAAATTCATATTAATTCTACTGTACATCTCATAACATGGCATAAAATGTAAATCGGTGTGATCACCTATGATCGCAATCTTCGACCTCTTCAATCTTCGATCGCTGTTTTGTCGGTTCGGCCGCTTGTTGAAAAACGAGTCGTCACTGATGATACGCTTGGACGCCCTGAGGGACCAAAACGGACACAGTGGGTAATTACCTCCTGCGATTTCCCTAATCAAATCAAAATCCTGGACGTTTTGATGGGTAACGTCCGAAACGACGTTTTGATCACGGTTTGCATAACGGGCCCATTCTCGCCCCGTGGATCCGTCATTATGTGAATAACGTATAATGAAAGCTTTCAAATTGATGACAAACCCAAGACTGAGAATTTCCATCTCATTTTCCAAGATTGAGGAAAAATATCATCGCATCACGCAGATACGTTGTGACAAGAATAAGTCCTTTAGCACATTTATACTCAAAGGAAAGGAGAGGACAATGCATACTAAAGTATGCGATGAATTTTGCTCACCCAGCTGATCAGGAAAGATCCCACCATTTCAATCGTATCTTAATAAACCAGAGAGCCTCCCTATCAAATTTCAACTTTCTATAAGATTAACAGGAGTGAATTTAGCTCACTCTGTTGATAAGGAAAGATAACACCATTTCAATCGTATCTTAATAAACCAGGGAGCCTCCCTATCGAATTTCAACTTCCTAGGATTAACAGGAGTGAATTTAGCTCACTCAGCTGATCAGGAAAGATCCCACCATTTCAATCATACAAACCAGAAAGTTTCCCCATAAAATTTTTACTTCCTACGGTTAACAGGAGAGAATTTACATTAGTCAGCTGATCAAGGAAAACCCCATCATTTCAGTGTCTCTTAATGCTCCAATTCTGTACCTCAGAGGTCGATTATCGTAAGTGACATTTTGGCGATTTTACAGGAGAGCCAAAAGAAGTTATGGGCACACCTATTTTGATCCCTATGGCCCATTCTGATGACTTTATCATGCTCAAATTAATTAATTTGAGCATGATAAAGTCATCAGAATGGGCCATAGGGATCAAAATAGGTGTGCCCACAACTTCTTTTGGCTCTCCTGTAAAATCGCCAAAATGTCACTTACGATAATCGACCTCTGAGGTACAGAATAGTGGTTGCAATCGTGTTTTCAAAATTAATCGAGATGGATCGCCTGTATGCAAACGAATATTCAGACAACCACGCTCATAACTCAAGAGGTTAATATATAGGTTAGGTAAATCGGGAGCTTTCCAATGATTAGAGAACGATTTTCGTGCGGTGAAAACTACATGAGTTACTTTTACCTAGAATGACGTTCGTTGTTAGCGAGAATCATCAGAAAACGTGGTAATGTTTAGTGTAAAGGAAAGTAACAGACTTTCAGAATAACCCACAGCAAAAAGACATATTTATGTAAAAATCAGAACATATTTTTATCGCGTTTGCTTACAATTGAAAAAATATTGAAATAAAAAATAAAAATAATTAAAAACGTTTACTAAGTAAGTCCTATATAGTTGATACGCAATAGGTAATTTCATAGGTAGGTACCTACACTGACTTTAGTGCTCTTTTCTATGCTAAACTGCAGTAAATCATAGTTGCTTAAAGAATTGCTTAAAAGCTGGTTGGAAATTATAATTTTTAATATATGTAGATAGTTACCTGCTAAGTATTTTGATCCCTAAGCCGGGAAGATCTTGAGGGTTACAAGATGTGGTGACTTTAAGTTTTCATCCTTCTTCATTTGCTAAGCTATGCGATTCGATTGGAAAAAATAACCTCCGCTTTTCATCAGGTCCCATATAAATGACGGGGACAGTATAATGTACACAAATACAATCCAGGGATCTGGAAGAGAAAAAGTTACAAGGGAGGGGGGGGGGTTTAAATACAAACAATAATACACAACATTAATGGTAGACATACGGTCTGATGTAGGTATGTAGTATGGCTAAAGTATACAATCTACATACCTTGGGAAACAGATAAAAAAGTGTGTTGGACACATAGAAGTCAATGTAATATTCTCCCTTTCCTCTATGGTTTTCGGATATGTAATGGTGATCACATTCATTAATGACACTAGAAGGAATAAAATGGACATTAGGAACTACGTTACTATAGGTAACAGGGTCAGTTTAATGTACAAAAATAATGCGATCCATGTGTACATTATATTTTTTTTATTTATGTTTATTTTATTTTTATTAATTTACTTAATTTTATTTTTATTTCTTGAGCGTGAAACATCAAAACCATTGTTCCCCTTCAATTCTGCGCCACGTCACCCAAGCCTGACCTTTCATCTCGCCTATTTAGCGCTTCCCATTAAAAACGCGCCTGCGGCTGAAGTCGTAAGGCGTAACATGTCCAAAACCGCATTAAGGCGCTCGACGGGCGATAAAAAAAAAAAAGAAAAAAATTGTGAGGAAAAGAACTTCGACCTTGTGATACGATATTGTTAATGGTTACCTACCTAGTAGGTGTAACATTTTTTTCTTCGTCTTACCCAACTTCACCACATTTTAAACACATATCTGCTGATTAGGGGACTGATGGTAAGTTGTTTAACAGATATGATCGTGAGTCTCCATCATAAATCTCATTGATTATTCAAAGTATATCAAATATAGCTTTCTACCTACCAAGAAAAATGAAACAACTTCGCAAACAAAAATGAAGACATAATTTCGGGCATATGTGTGACAGAACTTGTAACTATAACGTCATTAGATCAGTGTACTACGTTAGACTAACTGATCACATGCCATCCGTTAATGTTGATGCTTCCCTTTTTCATTTGTTCATTAGAACAAAATAAATGATCTGAGGCTTTCCAAAATGGTGCCATATGATGGGTGTCTGACCAGTAAAACGGCTCTGGGAATTCATTTGCACAATAATCTGCAGTGCTCGCCCGCCTGGTGGAACCCTCAGCTCTCTGGCCCTACTACCCGTTTATTAGTCCACCTAAACCTTATTTTGAACTGAAAGTTGCTACTTGGGGGTTATCAAGTGCGCTAAATCAGAATTTCAGGTCAAAAGTGTGAAATCCCAGCGGATAAAAATTCACCATCATTGAAAAGGTATCAAAACAACCTCACTTCTTTCTATATTCAGCTTTTTATGTTGAGATTTGAGAGGGATCCAACAAATTTTTTGCGAGTGACTTAGTTAGTATGTATATAAGCCATTCTGGATAAAATCCAGTCTTTTTAGAATAATTATGTTGTTTGACCCCACATTATTACCCATCAGTAAAAGACGGAGAAATCTGCATTTATAAAGGAATGTTTATATCGTAGCAGAGATCGTCTTATTTGGGAGATTCTGTAGATCAGTGGGTTGGAGGATTTGTTCAGTTTTCCTGGCGGAGATGTTCCAAACAGTTCTGTTCAATACAACCTTCTGAATCGGGTTTGGGGACCCTCTGTAAAATTTGTGTGCTTTAAATGGGATTGAGGCAAAAATAATACATTTGGTAGCTAGAGTTGCTATTTTGACCAAGTGAAATTTAGCCTCAGGCTTAAAATACTCGCTTCGTCTTGGATTTGCCGCTCTATCCGCCATTCCTAACGACCGCAATGTTTGCCGAGCTCCTCGTAGACAAAGTGAAACTGCTCTGATTATTGTAAATTGAGTCCTTACTCGCACCCTTCTTAAAACCCCTGTGTAAAATTTGTGTGCTTTAAATGGGATTGAGGCAAGAATAATCCAGTTGGTAGATAGAATTGCTACTTTGACCAAGTGAAATTTCGCCTCAGGCTTCATATATTCGCTTCGTCTTGGCATTGCCTCTCTATCCACCATTCCTAACGACCGCAATGTTTGCCGTGCACCTCGTAGGCGAAGTGAAACTGCTCTGATTATTGCAATTGAGTTCTTACTCGCACCCTTCTTAAAATCCGTGAGTAAAATTGTTTAAAATATCATCATGTTCAGTCGAGGTACATCCCCTGTCATTGCCAGCCCAATATGGCTGAAACGCCAACTCTCTAGGTCACTCGAAGGCGCTATGGCCGAGTGATTGATAGCGTCCAGGGCCCGACTGTCATTAGGTTATCAGTCGCCAGGTTCGCCGGAAGGGGCGAGCATTCCGATCTTGAGGGCGTGATTACATCTAAGCCAGAGTAATGACTAGGTACAAGACACAAGCGTTGTTCGATTTTTTTCCCTCCCCCATTCCCCTCCAAGGCATGTTACCAGGCCGTAGAAATGATAACGCTGTTATCTTAATGAAAAATCGAAATTTCTAATTGATTTATTGCTCTCCCCTCGCATCATTTCGCGCTCTTTTCGTCTGGTCTTTTTCGGTCAGTGTTCCGGGGGCATGTTGCAACCGTTCGTCCGAAGATAATTTGCGGGTCGGCCGCCATACTCTGAGTTGTTGAGTTGGTCGGGTGCTTAAGATGTGCGGCCATGCACGCTAAATCGAGAAGTTATGTGTGAGCCAATCAACCGGAATGGACCTTCCTAGTGTGTAGTTATCCACTCTTTTCCGTTTGACACGACATGATTGTACTTTCATAGCCGCTTAAATCCTATTGGGTGTTTCAGTGCGCTTTTACAGGTCATGATTACGATTCATATTATAGCGTGGTTGGCTTACTTGTATTAGGGTCAAACATAGGTGGTAAACCTGTCATTTACTGAACATACGAAGATTTACTAAACTTGTTCCCAGTAGGTAAAGGCATTGAATACTTCTTACTGCAATCCGTCGCTTTAATGGATTCTTCTCCTATCACCACTACTAGTAACTGTAAGAAGAAAACATAAGTAATTTATTGGTTGTGAAACTGTGATATTACATTATTGGAGGTAAAATTCATTAATAATTAATTGTCTACCCAATATTAGTACTTACAGTTTTAATGGTGATGAATGCTACAGGGGACCTTTCAGGTTATAACTCCCATAATTCTTCTATAAGTCATTCTCAAGTTCATAAAAATTGAACAAATTTATGAAGTAAGTACTTTTATCTCGGACAATGAAATCCACGTTTGTACGTACACACACACTCACGCGCGCGCGCACACACACACACACACACACACACACACACACACACACACACACACACACACACACACACACACACATACACACAGATATGAGAACCGAAGTTGTTTGAAGACGTAAAATGCGATTGGGATTTTCAGATTTGTCGAAAACAATTTTTTCATCTTCTGAAAGTGAAAACAACTCTTCTACTGGGTGTATACCTGGAAGTAGACACTGAAGCAATACTTTGTACTAAGAACATGAATTTAAATCATTTCCATATTCTGGCGGAGTTTTTAGGCAATTCGACCTACTTTATTCTATTTTATCAGTTATAAGAACACGACAAGAGGATTCCAAAAAACACTTACGCCGTTTGCGTAAGCAGAAACAACTTTTCGAATAGAGATGGGTAAAATAAAAGTAGGTGAAAAGTTAAGCTTCATACGTGAAAGTTAAGTTTCACTGAACAAAGTTCGGTGACTGTTTGTCGCTAGGTGAGCCACGGTTAATAGAAATGTTGACTTAATCAGTGGAAAATTTGTTTACAAAATGCTTTCCTATTTACGTGCCGCTGGTTTGCGGACCATGTTGCGAAAAATGCCTCGCGAATCGATCAGCTGGAGCTCAGGGTGGAGTCCTTAATTTCATTCGTCCCTTGATGTCCTAGAGAGGCTCCCTATAGAATTTCGTTGTAATCAGACTGACGTCGTAACTTTTAGCACAGTCAGCTGATCAGGATGGAGCCTGTAAGGTCATTCGTTCCTTGTTGTCCCAGAGAGGCTCACTATCAATTCTCACGTCCTAGGGTGAACAGGAAAGATTTTAGCTCACTCAGCTGAGGATGGTGCCCCTCACTCTGCTTTTCTTGTTGTCCAAAGAGGCTTCCTATCAAATTTCGACGTCCTACGGTGAATTGGATAGATTTGAGCACAATTTTGCCATCATCATGATTGATTTTATGGCTCGTGGTCAACTGATTCTCATATCATGGTACCTAGGTACTTATCAAAATTTGGTTCAAATCGGACCAGTGGTTTTGGAGGATTAGTGAGCCAAAAATTTTGTCCATAAATGTAGCATTATCAAATTGAATTCGTCCTTTTAATCGGATTGAAACTTGGTATAGTTTTGGGCACGACAAGGATTTACCAAAGACAGACAAACAGACAGACACGGAAACAAAATTGATCAGCAAGCTCTGAAACGCAAAAAGCAAGTGGAAATTTTGATTTTGGAGGACAACAATTTTTTTCGACTTCAATCACGAACAAAAACGGTGCTTCCCTTCCTTCGGTAGTGAAGAAGCAAAAAAAAAAAAAAAAAAATTTTTTTTTAAATCTAGCAATTATATATAGAACTACTAATGAACCGGTATATCTTCCAAGAAAACAGATGACATACCTACTATAAACAAAAATCATTTAAAACTTCGTATGCTCTGAAATTTAGAAATCGAAGATGATTTCATCTTAACGAAAAAGATGAAAGTATATTAGAACCAAGAGTAAATTATCATATTTGGTAGAACAAAGGAACAATACAATAATTATATTGTAACTCATTTTGAACATATCTTCATTCAACTATACAGTGTTTCGCTAACTTTTTTCAGCTTCTTTTGAGTAATCTAATGCACAAACAAAGTGGGCTTGTAACAAATGTTTAATATTATTTTTGACATTTTATGTCTTACTTTAGGCGCATAGAATCGAAAAGTGTTTCGTTACGTTACCGAAAAGTTACTTTTGATTTTCTGATGATTATCGCTTACAAGCAAATCGTTGCATTTATGTTAAGCATAAATAAAAGCATGTTAAGCGTTTGCCAGTCGTTGGAAAGCTCTCGATTTACCTAGCCGTGTGATGTCAACCACTGCGCAGTGCGTTAGCCAACAATTTGAGGTGTGAGCTGAGTTGTCTGAATAATTATTTACATACAGGTGTGATCTTTCTCAGTTAATTTTGTAAAAATGATTGCAACCACTATTAGACTGGGCAGGGAAGACATAAAATGTCTCAATGTCTTGCAAACTTGAATGCAAGATTTTTTTAATCCTTAAGGTGCAAATTTTTGAGCATCCAGACCAAAAACTATACACATAATTCTGATTTAAATTGTTTATTGATACCTACAGTCCTGCGCAGTCTAGAAGCACAGACCGCCCTGTATCGCTACAGGTCCTACGTGGTCCAGCTATTAGTTAGATTAGCGCAATGGTACCCATTGGTGATCAGAGCCACGGTATGATCCGGCAAATAGGTAGTTTTTTTAAACCCATTGAAAATAATCGGTTATTATACCGACGAAATCTCTTGTGTTATTCTCCAGGTAGTTTTTCTCATTGCTTATTTACTCGTACGATTGAATGTCCGCCATTAAGGACCACAGGTCGGCAGTAGATACGTACTTTCTGTTCTCTCAGACAGAGTTATTTGGTCCTGAATGCTCACAACTACGTCAAAGTGGGTCTCAGTAATTGTGCACTTCCCGACCGACTTCCTCTCAACGGTACGCCACCACTGAACCTAATTTCGGTCGAATCTCAGAATGGCAAATTGGTTTCCTTAAATGTAGCTGCGGAGATTCCAAAGAAATACGTGTACCGGCGTCGCTGTTTCCCGCGCTCGCAGCTTTTAGGCTAATAACGGATTTGGGCAGATAAAGGAATCTCCAGTGATCTGAATTTCATGAGTCTCGAAGCGAAAGTGTAGCTGAAGCGGGATAGCGTTGCGTCTTTACCCGACTGTTTCGCTTAAAGGTTGATTCTGTTGACCTGCGCTAGAAATTGAATTCATGAATGAGTATTGCTACATTTTTTTATTTTTTTCAGGCATGGAACATGCTTTAGCCGTGACCCAACTGCCTAAAAGCGTTACGTTTCGTGGAGCAAAAATGCGACACCAAAGTATTGGTTATATGGTTTTCTCTAAGCACGTACCTGAAAAAATTTTGTTTTGCAAGTAGATGGGGAAAAACCCCAATAAGTTTTGTAATTTTTGACTGAATTCGTATGATGAACATCCAAGTTTTGTTTAAATATGCGTACGGTGAAGTACTGTTTTAGGATGAAAGTACGAGAATGAACGGTATTGAAAAGATTGGTACGGTAATGGATGACCATGAGTTGGCAACCCTGCCCCGGTTAGCAAGGATTGAGTTGGAAGAAGTTGCATACCATTCGGACGAACGGTACGCCTTCGCATAAAGGATAAAAATTGTACACTCATTTTTATATGTTGGTATAGCTAAAACAAGAATACTGCATTAATTTACTTCCTCGTTTCCTCATAGACGAAGTATCAAACTCATGTCTTTACATTTCAAAAAAATGTTAAATGCTACAGATTACTTTTCATCCTTCTATCTCGTTATGTAGGTAAGCGTTAGTAGGTATGTGTTGACAAAAAAAGTTCTCTGATGAGGTCACTGTGCACGACGGGGATTCGTATTTTAATAACCTACCATACTTGCCTTGATTACCATCTCAGGTTTTTTAAATCCTACTTATTTTGCGATTCAAGAAATATTCCCAACGTACAAAAGTTGTCAAATAGTAACCAAGCCGTAGAATATAGGTCGTTAAAATTATATTCCCTCATTTATGAGTCAGGCCGTTGGGATTTGGTAATAATTTAGGAATAATTAGCACTAAACGTCAAACGGTGCCAATCAATAATTAAATTATCCTACTTCGTGCTCACGAAATTGACATTTTTTAATGGTTGGCTGCAATAGGTCGTGCTCAGTTTTCAGCCCACGACGAAGATACTGCGTGGCACTCACGTTTTCCTGTCCTGTAAAGTTCATGTCGTTCTTGGCTGTTTCCATACGTGCTGACAGCCAACTTTATCTCATGAAACCTGAATTTCTCGAAGAATTCGTCCTTCGTTCAAAAAGCTAAATGTATTGTACTTTGTCAACCTTAATCTGTTTGGTCAGGGTGGTCGCTAGACACGGAAAACCTGGAACAAGGAATCTGATGCACCGGGGAATGTCAGGGAAACTTCAGGTAATTTTAGAAATTGAACGTTAGCCTGGAAATTTCAGAGGTACTAGAGAAACTTTAGAGGTCTTAGGGTGCGTTCCACCATAGGGGGTTAATCCTGACTCGGGAGTTATACCTCAAAAACGGCAGTGACATGCTCGGATTAACTCTGGATTAGTTCATGATCCTGCGTAGTGGAACTGGCCCTTAGAATATATGCAATCAGGTGATTCATGTTCCCTGAGTCAGGTTTTATTTTGGAATTGTTAAAAAACAAAATCCTGATTTCAGATCTTGGTTAGAAGCCTCCGTCGCGACACGTTGGGGATCCAGGCAGTGCCTGATGCATGTTATGTACTACCACATACTCCCTCAGTAACATTGAAGTTTGGTCCCTTCTCAGTTATATAAATATAGGAAATTATGTAGTAAATAGATTAGTTCCTATCAATAAATACTAGTTTATCATAGTAATTGTTTTTTTTTTTTTCAAATTTATTCGTGATTTACTTGTTTCCTCGATTTATCGATACCGAATTCGATAGTTTAATATAAAATTTTCGTTATTATTTATGTAATAAATGATTTATTTAGATTAAAGATCGGTTAGAATTAGTATTGTGGTTTTCCGTATTCGTAATCCTAATGGTTTTGTACAGTCAGTGAAATCGCTGGAAAAGCCAGAAAAAGTTATAGAAAAGTCAGGGAATTTTGAAATGTTAATTTAGCGATCACTCTGTAGGTGCATTCCAAACGATTAATCCATGTTCAGCTTATGTTGTAATGGAACATAATTTAAAATACCTAATGTCGATTTTACATTGACTTCGGTTCACGGCATAATCACACGAGCGTTCCTTATCTTAAGATACGCAGTGATTTGTGTACCAGCTCATCAAGTTTCTATGAGTATCACTGTGAGCATTGCTCCCAAAAAGAGTTACAACTCTTTTTCGTATCGGTAAAGTACTATTTCACCTAAGACCCTCGTCTATAAACGACATTTCCATTCAATGAATTGTTTTGTGTGAGATAAAATAAAATACCAACCTACACTGTACCAGTCTATAAGTGAGATGAGTTATATACTAAACCCAATTTCATTAAGTGAAAACTCCATTGGAATTATATCTACTTATACGATCGCCGACGTTTTTTGGGCGATTTTTACCAAGTTCACACATTTTCTGACTGACACTCAAGTTGTTTATTTTTCCTGTCAAAGCTCTTAGAGCGAGCGAACGTACAAACGTAGGTACCAAGGGGCTCAGTCGATCATTATTGAAGTGATTTCTATCATTAGCAAACAGAGAAACACTAAATATTTCGAAAGTTTCCGAGATCTCGATTTTTTAAATACTACAGCCCTTTCATTCTATCCCTGAAGAATGTCCAGACACCGGACGGTCGGATTTTTCTTTTTTAATTTAGGTTATTTATTTTTTATATTATTTAATTATTTGTATTTTTTATTTTTTTCATTATTTTAATTATTTATATATTTTTGGGATCCTACGCTCCTCGAAACGTAAACCCTTGCATCTTACGGTGGGTTAAACAATTGTTTTTCTTTGGTCGATTACGTTACCAAAATCGACTTAAAAAATTATTAAGATGGAACAGTGAGGTAACTTACCTAACTACTATCCACACCATTCTTGTTTTTAGTTTTGATGTTAGTTTCCATAATTTTCATATTATTAACTCTGCATTTTATTCTATTTTTATTTTTATTCATTTATTTTATTTATTTTTCGACCTCAATCAGAAGGGTCATTAGTGGCATTGAACAAGGTGTCCAAATTGATCCGCCAATTGGCATGATTTCAAGGGGAGCCATGTTGCCATCCCTGATTAAACAGATGCACCAACATTGACTCAACTGGCACACCGGAGGTGGAAAAAATGAGGGGTACAGTGATAATCGCAGTTTAGCCCCTCAAGTGGATAAAAAAACCCAAATAATACAACTAATACTAGATATAAAATAGGCTAATTACGATATACATGCTACTATATACAATAAGCAAAGTGAAATAAAACTATGACTAGATGTATATAAATATATCACAGATCAGATATCATAGTTCGTAGTAGAGCTCAGCGGCTCTCAGGTACAACAACAGGGATCGGACCTTGTCTGGTCAACCCACTGAGGGGGCTGATGCTGGACTCGGAGGTCCACAAGGGCTGGACATTCTTCCAGAAAGTGACGGATGGACAGATCACCCCCACACCTCCCACAAACAACATCTCGAGCTTCTGCACTAAGCAGGTGTCTGTGAGTAAGACGGGTAGGACCAGTGGCAACCCGGTTGACCGATCCTTCCTTGGAAGTAGGATTACGGAAGGGCCCACCGGGCTCAAGTCCTGAAGGACACCACGCAGACCAGTGACTTCACCCTGTCATTGCTCATGCCAGATGGAGTAACGCTGTACTATAACCTAAATTCTGATTCTTGATGTTTTCTAGTTTCCAAAGAGTAAGAAGTTTCAATCGTTGATATTAAAGTAATTTTGAATTAATTGCAAGTAAATTAAAAAATACTCCCATTGTTGGTTCTCCATCATATTCAGGAATGAGTCCAGATTTATCCTCATCTCAGGGAAATGTGGTGATTCCTTTTCTTAAATATGTAACTCGTTTACTATATTCCAAGTAATGCGTTCTGTATTAATATATGTGGTATACTGCCTACTTGTGTTTATTGTTTACTAGGAGGAAGGCTTGATGTATCTGCACCCATAAAATTAATCTGTCCTCATAGAAGAGAGCAACGGGACTGCAGTTGAGGTTTAGCAAGTTGACACTACGTCTACTCGTATAATCTCTGCCTTTACGGCTGAGTCATCTCAAAGCCTGATTCACCTCGGCTGAAGTTATTACTCGTTTTGCATTCAACTTCTAAGAACCGAGACAAGAGACGGAGTACGGCGGTTGCGTACGGTATAAATACTACATAACATTGTGGAGATGAGCACGAGGAAATAGTTTAGGTTAAATCCTCTGCTGATCTGAAAATTCATTTATTCATATTACATACATATTTATATATACCAACCATTAAATTCATAAATACACGAGACAGTGAAACTTCATTACAACAAGAAACACAAAGTTGTACGCATGTTAAGCTATTTATTGTGGCGATGAGAGAACGATCCTTAAATTGTGAGAGAAATATAATGCGGCTGCTGAGAATCGTTGGTGAATATAGATGGTACGTAAATTGTTATAATTGACCAATTAGGCATTGAGAAAATGATGCTTGATAGTTGTTATGATTGAGCATGCGCAATAGCTACCAGTGAGTCGGGAGCGATGAATTTCATTCATCTCATTGAGGACTATACTTAACTAATCGTTCAATCCTTGATAATTAATAACATTGCAATTAGAAGAAAACTGTAGTAGTCATACTTGTTATGAGAATTTGAGGTTCACTCGTGCACAGCAGCTACTAATGATACGATCGTGATGAAACTCATAAGAGGAAATCAGATCGTGATTTTCCAACTATTCTCTGAATTTGAGCAAGATCGAATAGACCATTAGAAAATGACGCTTGATGGATTTTGCGTTCGCGCATGCTGAGTGAATTCTAATAATTTTCCGCTGATGAAATTGGCAGTCATCCCTCATCAGTTTCATTCCTTTCATTTCTCACATAACCCACACATTTGTAGAAAAATTCTTCAAACTAGAATGAAAACTGTAAAAGAAAGTGATGCTTGTTGACAAGGAGTTCACAGTCATGCGTGCGCGGCAGCTGCATAAGATTGGGTTGAAGTTGAAACTAGATGATGACGTCGTATTCTCCTGACTATCCAGTGATGTCGAGAGAGATTGGACTACTAGCAGTGAGGAAATGATGCTTGATGGGTTTTATGTTTGCGCATGCGCAGAGTGAAGTAAGTATTATGTTTGAACCAAAATTAACTTATTGAAGAACATCTGCAGCTTAATTCGCACATCCACTGAAAATGTCAACATGTGATGGCAGCTTTAGGAAAAATAAGATTACACACACATTTGTTGTTACTTTTTACAAGGATTAGTGGAGATGCACACACCGACAGACTGGAAAGCGAAGGTGTTCAGACTTCAGAATTGTCTAAAACGTACAACGCTAGGAGAAAATCCGATTTTAGCCAACTTTTTTCCCTTCTACCAAAAGTTAACATGTTTCCACAACCGATAGGTACCTAGTGTAGGAAACAATTCAGGGTCTGAGTGCATAACAAAGTGGCGCATCAGGGGTGAAGGTAGATCTTAGCTTAGTCTTATCTTAGCTTGTTGGGGAGAATTTGAAGAATATAAGCATGAAATCGACAATACTACTGTTTTTCGATATATATTTTGTTACTCTCTCATTTTTTATCCTCAAATTTGAATTGTTTAGGAATAAGTAAAATTTGGTCAAGTCTGAGGTAGAAAATATATTAATCTTTATTTCTGTTGATAATTTTGCGGCTTTTCTTCTCTATGTGCGTGAGTTTTTAGCGCTTTGTTTCGGTCAATATTGATAATTGTCATCGAACTAAATGAATCCCGTTCGCCTAACTACGTCCTTCCTTCGAGAGTATTAAATTGTCTGATCGCGTGTGTGGGAGTAACTCTCCTAAACAAATTGTACAAATTATCACTATGATTCAGTGAACATCTGTCTCGTTCCGCATAAAGAAGACACCGTTACTGTTTGACCAAATGGTTGGAACCCTTGAAAAACATGAATTCGAAGGAATGGGTGTGTACCGTTCTCTACCTTAAAGGCACCTCAAGCTGCGATAACGATCATCCAACTGTTGTCCGCGAATGCACGCTAGAGCTTATTCCTATTATGTCTATATGCGGATTTGGGACTAAAATGACTTGCGCATTAAACGAAAAATGGCTATCGCAGTTTTTCATCTCCATTGTTAGCAGTCATTTTCGACCTTGATCTTTTTTATGTGCACTCTATTCTTCGATATACTCGAATTTGTTGTTCTTCCTGAACCAAACATGGGAACAATTACCACAAGTTCCCATTCGTTCAATCACATGCACTGCGCATGTTCCACAGGCATTAGATTCTGAAAACTAACGATATATATATATATAGCTAGTCCATTTGTGTAGTTATTTCAAGCGTTTGATCTTAAGTTACTTCGCTCCCAATATTTTCAATAAACACTACGTGTCAGGTCCCTTCTTGAAAACAATAACAATACTAAAGACAAATTCAGTTATGTGTCGTTCTTAATAGACAAGTTTGAAATCGCAGTTCACATAAAATAATACTTCATTTAATCGTAGCAAAAAGAGTCACATGTTTGAATAAATTTATCGGATCTGCCAGATATTGAAATTGAAAACTTTCAATACCTCTAGCTTTGTTGAAACCGTTGTGATAGTCGTATCTGAAACTGACTTTGTCATTTAAAACAAAGTTTCTCTGGTACTTTTGTTTACTTATCATATGATTCAAATGTTAGTAATCTTAGTTGTCTTGGATTTCGCAACTACATAAAAATGATAAAATAATGATTTGATCCATTTAATATGGAGGTTGGCTATAAAGTTCAACTCTCCAAAACTGTTATTGAGCTGTTCGTGGAGATCCATTCAATATGGTATGTAGGAAATTTTCAAGTCGATCTGATAGGTTCCTGATTTGAGGTCTGCTGTTTTCTGGTGACTTCCTTCCGTTGATCGAGAATCATCTTGTTATCGTTATTCAGTACCTATTATTTCAGCAACATAAGGGATTTAAAATTCTAAATTCTCAGCATATTCACATATTCATTACATTACAGCCAATACATCTAAAAAACCTGGCATTCTCAATATATTTCGTAAACACACTTAATTTAATTAGAAACTACGCTTTTCGATAATCCAACTTCGGCATGAGCGCTCTACGAAGCTGCCAAATTGGAGCTCTACTGATTTCACGCTTACCATTAGTTCTAGGCTTTAGATTCACCCTAGTTTGGTATTGCTTGCTATAGTTCTAGTTATAGTGAACTAGTATAACTTGTGGTACAGGTTAGAGATATTGAGTGTTTTCTGTCCTCAACATCTTTTCATTGTGCTCAATACGTTTAGCAACTATTAAATCAGAAGAAAGTGCTCCGTTATTACTTTTGTCAGGCCTGAACAGTGTTTAAGATATGAATACTCTCTATGTGGACAGCCACTTACCTGGGTGAGGGGGATCATGGATTTGGGTGTGGTGCTTGATGAGCGACTCTCATTCACTTAACACATACAGGCTGTGGCGGGGAAGGCAATGAGAGTTATAGGATTCCTCAAAAGGAACACCACGGAGTTCACTAAAGTCAATACCATCACCATATTATACAAGTCCCTGGTCCTTCCAGTTTTAGAATATGCCTCTGTAGTATGGTCTCCTAGTTACGTCGTCCATAAGTACCTCCTTGAGAGAATCCAGCATAAGTTTCTTCGATTCATAGCGTTCAAACAGGGAATTCCATCCAGCGAGATAGACTACATTCGTACTATAAATTCGTGCTTCCTGCTGCCATTGGAACGAAGATGGAATTAGGCTGACCTCTCGTTGATTTTCAAACTCCTAAATGGCATGCTTGACTGGCCAGCTATATTGTGTGAAGTTCGACTTCATGTATCTCGTTTGTCTGCGCGTTCGTCACCAATGTTTTTGATCCCCTTCACAGCCACTAACTACCTCTAGCATCGTCCGCTCAGCAGAATTCTTCGTTCAGCCAACCTTTTTTTGAATATTCATCCCGGTACTCATTCATTACCCGACTAACTCATTATCTTTATCAACCTTAATTTCTCCACCAATTTCTTTTGTTAATTTTTCATTAATTCGTACATCCCGGAAATTTTTAAATTATTTTCATCTTCTACTGAATATTCTTTGTACCTACTTGCACTACACATTTCTTATCATTTTTTGTATTTATTCTTAGACTAGTATGTTAACTATGAACTGTATGTATCTTGTTTAATGGGTTCACCCGTGTAATTTCAAGAAACAAATGATTGAACAAGTTGTTCGATTGCCTGGCTTCTTTATGCTTGCAGGAAGGCGTGCATAAAACGCTCACGGCGTGCACCTGATTCGTGATACCCCATTTGGACGTTCAACGGGGAAGGTTGGAACTCGGAAGTGTTTCGAAGGCGCTAGAAGGAAATGAAACGGTCCAGTAAGTTGATGATAAGAGTCAAGTGTGATGAGAACTAGCGGGTCAGGGAGGGGATCCCAGAGCCGCTCAGAAACTCGCTATTAGTTTAGCGAGTCACGGAGGAAGGAGGGTTACTGCCGATAAGAAGCGACACGACTGACAAAGGAGCCCTCAGGGCGTCTCAAGCTTCCCTGCCAAGGGGGATCTGATAGTCCAGCCCCACCAAGAGGTTTCCCCAGTCTAGTCCGAGTCATTTCAACCTAATGAGCAATGCCATCTCGGACAAGTATGTTAGCTCTGATAAAAACACCGCAGTGCATTTTCTTGGATACCGGCGGCGCGTTTAATTATTTACGTAAGTTGTTAGGTTGTCGCGAGATAGGAGTTGCTACCTGCGAGCTAGCATACGTAATTTCTAGTTTGGTTGCAATCTTAGCCCAAGATTCACAAGGGCAGATATTTTATTTTATTTACATAAGCCAAGTCACAAATAGTTTGGTATTTATTAGGTAAGAAGATTTTGAAAAATATGAGTAACATAGAAAAATATAAATCTCCTTTTATGAGTGCTAGAATAAATAAGCTCACTTAAGGGCAGTCGTGGGGGTGTCACAATAGTAGGTAAATAAGGGGGTACTTGCGGTACGCACTGTGCGCCCATTTTTCAACCGATTTGAATGAAACTTTCACCATTTTGCTCGATATATTATAAGCTTCAAAATGGTGTCAGAAATATTGTTGTTACTGTTGTCTGGCAGAAGTGAACAAACGGAACGAAAAACGTTGGTTTTTCAAAAAACGTGGGTCTCTATTACGGACACAACCCAATGCTCATCCATTTTGGAAACACCATTCTCAGCATAAACTTTCCTTCTAAATAATAAAAAAAAAAATCAAGCGGATATCTTCAGTAGAACCCGAAATAAGTGTTCCTAATGGGCGAAAAACGTTGTTCTGAGAAAAACGCGTTCAAAGTTTTTGAACTTCCGAGAGGTGACCATAGAGCGGTCGCGCTCATCGGCTCGCGTCTCCCCCATTACTTTAGATACTCTGTGATCTCTCCTTTTTTTCGTTTCTGAGTGGAATCATTCTTCCATGTGTTGACCAAGGATGAGATAGAATGAGAAGAAGAAGTCTGAAAAACCATAACAACAACAGCAATCACTTTGTAGCTACCAACTTGTTTACACTTGTGTTTGCTGCTGTATTATCAGAGTGTTTTACCGCTGTTTTTTTGAGTTCTACTAAGTTCGCTTTCATCTTTTTGTGTCCATTTTGGAAGCCTCCAATTGTTTATCGGAAATCATGCCGCGGGCGAAGAATTTCAATTCTAAAAAAGCTAGTTCTCGGGTGCCTCCTCCCCTGCAGAAGAAAACAGTTCACCTGACGACTTCAACAGCTTCGAATCAACGTCGGCAAAGAAACTGTCTGCTGGAATTGCAGCTTATAATGAATTCAAGGACGACTTCGATATCGTGGATATGAAAGATTTTGCTGACATTTGAGACAGCAGAAGGTGGACCATCGTACGAGGCAGCGCAACCCTTTTAGAGCGCAAACCCAACTCAGATACCTTACATTTCTTTATCGTTTTCAATATGTTCCACGTTCCTAAACAGTTTGGTAATTACATTTTTTCATTCTACATAAAGTCTATTATTAAAATTACTATGAAACTCAAAATCGATTTTTTTCACCCCCTGACCCCCACGACTGCCCTTAAATGAATCGTCGGAGAAAATAAGGGAATTTGATTTGATATACTTGGAAGTTACATATTTATACAAACCTTTTATAAAGTATACCAGTTGTGATGGATAGGAGTTGTTCCTCCTTCTCGATTCTTGAAAACGATGCAACAGGATATTCCTGAGGTCATTCAAACTTCAGGATATCCTCTAGTTGTAGCAAGATAGTCGCCTCTCTCCTTTGTAGGGGAAACTACTACATTTCCGTCAGGGTTGGTTCCGAACCCCCCCCCCCCCCCTCACTCACCCCCTCTATTTTTGACTCTCTTGGAGCCACGAACCCCCCCCCCCCCCCTCCAAACCTATAGACAAAATGGGCAATGAATAAACCTTTGAATTTTTAGCAATTCAACATAGGTACCCCTGCCCAGCCTACCCTGGAGCACCCCTTCCATTCTACCCTCCCCCGCGCCCTTGAAGCCCTGAGAGTGTGATGGATAGAAGTAGTTTCTCCTTCTCGTATCTTGAAAACGCTGCAACTGGGGATATTCCTGAGGTTGTTCAAGCCTCACGATATCCTCTGGATGTAGCGGGTTAATCGCCTTCCCCCTTTGAAAGTGGAACTACTACTACAAGCTGTTGATTATATTGTAAGGTTTGGTTGAAAGTTTGCCGTGGTGCGTTGATGTTCATTTGGATATTGTTGTCCAAATCCAAAGCTTTTCATAGGAAATCCTCAAGTGGCTCATTCAAATCGTGTGTCTTATTAAGCGGCATAAAGTTTGTCGTATGTGACGAGCGAGTTCTGCGAGTTCTGTGATTTGATATAGGAATGGCTAGGGATCCTCCAGCCAGGCACCAGGCAGGTGTAAATGTAAAGGGAACTCTTGTCTAAGTGACTTGTATGGTTGGTGGTTTTGTCGATTTTGTATGATGTAAGGGAAAACGTGTAGTTGGTCAATATAACCCTACAATCTTTGTTCTATATGCTTCAGTCCAAACAAATAGGTTTCCTCTTAGTGAATTTCAATCTACTCGTATTAACGAGCTGAAATAATAACTGTTCTTGGACTTCCTGTGATAGGATCTAACTCCCCCGTAGCACGCTACAGCCAAATATGGCATTGTCTCCTATTACCATGGAGGGAATGATACATTAGCATCTGTTATCGCGTGGAATGACACAAACGCATTTCAATTAAAAAAGTAGGTATTCGAAAATTTTGATTTTAAAATTTTTGAAGCCATTGCAGTAGCTCAACTTTTTGCGAAAATTTGCTTAGATGTATTTTGAAAAACTGAACTCACCGTTTCATAGAATGTTGAATATATGTTGACTATTTGAATACCAATAAATGTGAGTTGGATCAACTAGACCCAAGGGTGTAATGTATGACTCGGTGTTTCACAGTAAGTATGGACCAAAATACTCTACTTCTCTGAACTATGGGTAGTTTCAGATTAGCCAAACTTGTTGGAAGCAGCTATCTATCTAACCTTTCTTAAAGGTCTGAATCCCAATGGGAAGTTTGTTTCCCCACGAAATACACTGTTCTCTTCTGAACAAAGAGTTCATTCTCCAATCTTAAAATGGCCGTGACTTTACAATCCGAACAGTCGAAATCAAAAGAAAAAAAAATGTTTTTTTTCGTTTCACGATCTGGAACCATTTAGATTGCATCAAACATAATTCCGTTCTGAAATGATAACTATTTGCCGATTAGCGGTGAGTTTCGGGGCCGGCCCCTCGAGCTAGTTGGTGGCGAAATCCAGACGGAGGGGTCAAAGTTCAGGTAGCTGAGGGGGGTCAAGGGCTCCATTTTTGGGGCCTCGCAAGAAACGAAATTCGGCATCGCGTTCCAACGGCGGAACTGAAGCAAATCCGTCGGAGGTGAGTAACATTACCATACGGAGAGGTCCGTGAGAAAGATGGTGGTCAGCCATGACGACACGTGTTGCGGAAGAAATGAGACTGATGACAAAACCTGTTTGGTGATAATAGACCATTTCAAAAGTCGGACGCGCGCAGACGGTAACGCGCAGCTTTGATAAGCATCTTATCAATCCTTATCAGTGGCAGACCACAACAGGGTTGCCATCAGTACGGTAATTACCGTAAACATACGGTAATTTTGATGAACGTACGGTGTACGGTAGTAATCTCATCACTGTACGCAAGAATACAGCAAAATAGAAGATCTGGGTAAATATATTTTTAACCCATATATGATTTTAGCATGAATCATAGCTAAAGGTTACCTTTAGCAGGTTTGGCAGAAGGAATAACAAATAAAATAAAGGATAAAAATAAGGCAGGTTTGCCCTAAAAGCGCAAAAATTGTGAAATACTGAGTTTTGAAGGTTATCGATTGCCACATGTAATACTTGATTTTGGGGTCTTTGTTCATGCCGAACCTCGTAATGATGTCCATCTTATTAATATTTTCAACACCAACTTGGGAAAACACTAAAAATTCGGCCATAGATGCATTTATCTTACTCATTACCACCCAGCACAAAGCGTACTAAAATGTAGTTTTTTCGGTGTTTTCCCAAGTTAGCGTTGCAAATATATCAATAAATGAACTTCATTACGAGGTTCAGTACGAAAAATACTACAAACTCATGTCTAACAAGTAGCAACTGAATATCTTCAAAACTCAGTATTTCACAATTTTTGCACTTTCAGAGCGGAATAGCGCACTTTTGGAGCGGAATTGCGCGCGTTTGTGCACACTTGAAAAATCTAGTGATTGCGCTGCGAGATATGTGATATTTTGAAATCCCCTTAAAAAATTAGGACGGGGGGATTTCTAAACCTTCAAATAACGGAGAAAAAAATACATATCCATCCTTTAAGAAACACCTTATATTTGCGTTATGGTTCTTCAATGAAATGTAAAAATCACTGTGGAGAGTCAGAAGACGACGAATTGTTGTGTAATGAATGTATTACAGCGACTATCAGGAACGATATTGGACACACATTTACGTATGATTCGTTCTTCAGCATTATCCCTCTCGTCAAATCATGCACATTTCAACATCCTATCGATGTTTCCTATCATGATTCGATCAAATAAAGAATATCCGTAATCGGTTGTGATCGAGGCTTGCGCACCACACTCAAAATGTTTTGAAAAAGACCATTTCCAGCTAAAACCTCACTATTCCCCCCTCCCCCCCCCCCTCCCCTCAATTATGCGAGCATCGAATTTCTAGGTGCGTTAATGCACAACTTGAATCTTTAATGTCCAAGTTGGGGATTTAAAAAAAGGATTAATAAATGAATAAATCTTGCTCTACTTAAACCTGTGCTGACCTTCCATTGACTCACGAATTTCATTGCACTTAAAATTAATGATAGCCCAGGCGCTTATGTGAACGTAAAATCCTTGGACGACTCCATAAATGTTCACCAGATTCTGATAGAATGTTCCATAAGAACCTTCTATAATCAATGTTATACGCCGCTTGTCTAAAGATCAAAGTGATTAGAATGCTCCATAAAAAGGACTCTAAACTGCGTGCCGCATCCAATGAAATCAATAATAATTTCAAATATACACTTTGTTCGAGAAAGAAGATACGTTGCCTAGGCGTACAGGATGGAGCACTACTGCCAGTCGTATGCGGTGAATGATTTCATCATCGATCAATCTAGCAGCGGAATCGTTCACCCTGTATCCTATTATAATGCCTATGAAATAATAAAATTTAATTTCTGGGAAAAGAAAAAATATATTTTAAAAAAAATCATATATTTATATAATTGCTGCTTAATTATTTTAATTTACCTTTCTTGTTTCCATGTTCTGCTTAGGAATATTTTAGTTTTGTGTATTCGATACAATCATGTTATCGAAACCGGTATCTATGAGTCATAGAATTGAAACGTATTTTAACCTTGACAAGTTCATATTTTGGTCAAGTTCCGATTCAATCCCCTATTTTAGTTATTTTCTCATGGTGTTTGATAAAATTTTAAAAAATATTTTATTTTAATGAAGTAAAAAGTTTAATTTGTTGATTATTTTTATACTTATTTATAAAACACCTTACGTAACGGGTGGAATGTAAAATAAAAATATGTACCAACCATCGTAAGTGGAGACAAATCAAACTTTATTCTCAATGATTCTAGTTGATTGATACATTCAATATACGTAATGATGCAGTGTTGAGAGTTAATAGAGAGTTCCTAAAGCGATAGGGGGATAGAGATGAGGAAACAAGACAAATTTATTTCATCTAAACATAAGACGCATTATCCCGAACCAACGTATCTCCCCTTCTCTCAACGTCTCTCTCTTTCTCCCTATCGCAAAGTAACATTACACATCGATAACAGTGATATTCATTTCTTGTATGTATTCGTGATTAATGAAACTTATATTCATTTGCTTGTTCATTAATTTTCAAAATCTGCCATTTCAAACCCTTTTCGTGAGTAAGAATAGAACTAGGAAACTTAGAAATGCTGAAAACTGAACACACGGGATAGGCGGGAAAATCCCCTTGGTGGTTTAGCGTTACTTTAAGATAAGTAGCGTCACTCTAAGATGGAATGCTAATTCGACCCTCTTGATTTTAGCAGGTTACCATCCGCTGTGGCTCGCCCCAGATGATAAAATCCCCAAGCACCTCATCCCAATCGTCTTATCGTGTAGGAACTCTCTAATCATTAAGAGGCTGCAACTCGTCGAGCTTGTAGGTCTGGGTATTAGTAGTGATTGTATTATGTTTTACGATGCCTGCCAAACCTCCTCAATATCTTCTGTGATTCATGCGAACTTCAGATCACTGATTCATGATCTATTTTCTATCCTTGACATTCGTAACTCAGCGCTAAAGTTCCTTTTCCAATTTTACTCTCTCAAGGATTTCATTCCAGATTACGCCGTGATCGACCGCAAAGGAGATTTTTTCCTAGCAGTTTTCCGGCTCTCCGCGCCAACTCGTGTTATTAGCGCTTTGGAAACTGGGAAGGGCGTGATTATGGTTTTTATTGAAGCCTAATAAACATTTTAATGGTCGGCTCGAGCGATACGAACGCAGCGCGTTCCCCCGGGGCACAACCGAGGCTGACTCGACAGAAGCTCAAGCTATTTGCATTGAAATTCGAAATTAACGTTCGTCCTACGGTATCGTTACTCAGCGTTGTGACGGCTGGCACTCGATAAATGAATCCAGTGTGTACGCTCTCATTTGCTGCAGAATCCCAGTTATTATTGTTCCAGCAGTACAATATTTTAGGAATTGTATTATTGATTGTGGAATTCAATTCAAACTTTATGTACGTATCTAGTGATCAATGTGGTACCATGCCCAACCTGAAATATGTGTAATCTATACCAATCAAATAGTAAAGGCCAACATAAAAGTTACGAATTCCAGAGCGGAGAAAGTGGCCACGTTTGTGGTTCTAATCACGTACAAGCAGTAAATTCACTTAACGTATTTTTTCACTTAGCTAGACACACATAGCTTCATTCAAAATCAAAACAGGACAACTGTTGCGAAACACAAACCACGAATTAATTAAACTGAAGGTACCAAAATAACTAGTATGTAATGAACATTACCATGAAACACTTGGAGAAGGCAAGGCTTCGGGACCGGCGACATTCGTTTTCGAAATATGAGATTTCATGAAATTTGATTGGATTGGAATTCTGCCGTTCACCTTGACCTCTAGATGTTAATAATGCTTGTCTCTCCACAACGCTTAAAACCTGTGAAAGTGAATTTCTTATTGATAAAGTCACGATTGCTTTTTAAAGGTGTATAATTACATTTTATTTTTCGGACGGGATTCCAATAAATTTATGTAGTTCAATCGCATAAGAAATTGGCCACTGAACTCTTTCAGCTCATCCCTGTAGTCTCATACTCGTTGTTATCAAGTAGATATAAATAAGTATGTGATTCCAGTTTTTTCCAGGGCTGCGATTCAAACATCATCAAAATTTGGTTACCCAAAATTACAAGATTTTTTTTAAAACATGGAACATGTTTTTGCCATTACAACCCGGCCAAAAATGAGACAAAATCACCGTTACGTTACTATTTTCTTATGATTATCGCTTACAAACAAATCGTTACTACAGAACTGTATCTTAGGTATTTATATCATCGTACAAAAATCGTTCGCCAGTTGTTGGAAAGCTCTCGATTTACCTGACCGTATTATGTTAACCACTGCGCAGTGCGTGGTCAACAGTCTGAGGTATGAGTGTAGTTGCCTGAATAGTTGTTTAAATACAGGTGATCCTTCTCAGTTAATTTTGTAAACGTGATCGCTACCACTATTAGACTGGAACGAAGCTTGGTATTTGAAATTTGATAAGGAGACTCTCTGTGACATTAAGAGACGATTGAAATTATGGGATCTTTCCTAATCAGCTGAGTGACCTAAATCCTCTCCTGTTATCCCAAGTAACATGTTTCATGTTCTGTGAAGATTTAGTGCTTAGGACTTTTTTTTTTTTTTTTTTTAATAGCAAAATTACCTTTTTCAACAGTTCGTGCTATCTGGCTCATGCAAATGAATTAATGCATTATTCATCAGTGCAATCTATTTCAACCCTGAAAAAAATACAGAGAATCATATTTCCAGTATTGGTTCGGTTTTCTCTTTTCATGATTTAACAGTTTATGCGTTAAAAAAAAAAAATTGTTTTGGCGTTCACTTGGGTTTGGCGTTCCAGCACGTCATTCAACATTCTGCCCTCCGTATGCTCGCGCTCCGACTCACTTTGCTTCCTTTACTGACTGTGGAATGAGAGACATTTAGTACTTCACCATCAACCCCTCGTATTAGTAGTTGTTGGTGGTCATTCAAACTTTGTCATGTATTGCAATGGTTGGTTTTGTCCCTTCATTGTAATACAGTACGTGCGAGAATACGATCGCCTACTTATATATGTATTTACTTTTTTAAATATATATTTATCGTGAACATAACAGATAAATTACACCACTTCATGGCTTAGTAGGTGTTCCACAATACAATAATTTTTCATACTCTTTTTCCTAAATACAACCCCCCACAATGAGCAAGCTCGTAAGCGTGGTATGGCACCCCAGAAACGATCTCGGGCATTTGTGTGTCATCTCTTTCAGATCAATTATTCTACAATGTATACAAAATTATAACCAACCAATTGTCCTACGAAGTATACAAAATTATAAACAATCAATTATCCTACCATGTATACAGAATTATAAGCAAAATTTTCGGTTGTTAACTAATGCTATTTTTAAACCTTCTATTTATTAATCCTAATGTCTTAATGTTTAGAAGAAAAAATTGAAATAGAATTAACGCAAATATCTTATTATATAAATATACATACCAAGTCTATATAAACAACAGAACCTTCAGTTATTACAGAAAAGAAAAATTAGTTTGAAACTGTTCTGAGTTTATACGTTCTTCAATTCATTTTTCCAATTTATTGCCCTCCAATACTTCCGGTTATAAGTTAAGAAATTTCGGTACTTGGTAAAACCAGGTTCTTTGCCCTGATGAGGTTTTCATTTTAGGGAGGTAGAATTTATCCGTGCTCTCAGCTCTCGTACCCTTTCCATGCTGAATCCTGGGACATCGCCATCGGTTTTTATCAGCAAACAGTATCATGTTTCTCAAATATAGCATATCCATCTACTTGTATGCTGCTTCAGTGTCTACACCAATATTGCTCTGATATTCAGTAACTTCGCATTTTAGCTAATTAGTAAATCTTTCCACTTCCTTCTTCTTTGGTGTTTATCTGTGACCAAAGCCAGTGTTATCTTGTTTGCCCATCGTATTGCTGTCGTTTGGGAATGTGTGACATGACATCTCAATATCTCAAACACTGAAGTGCTTTCTATCCATGTGAACAACCGTAGTTAGAAACACTACATCAAGCTGAATGTCCGATAAAGTCTTTTCTCATGTCTTTGAACTTGAGTGGGAACACTAATTGAGATACTGATATACTCGTATTGTCACCATAAATTATATAAATTGTTCTAATGATTTTTGGAATCGTGATAATTGTGTCGTATAATCTGATGACTGTCACTTGATAGAATGAGAAACAGAATCTGTCAAACTACAGGTTTTAAGAGGAACCTTTTGGTCTAACTGCAAACGCCCAAAGCCTGTCAGGAACCGCAAAACGTAAACATTTTAACAGCAAACCTCCCACTATATTTTACTCTCATTAGCATACGGAGTGATAAGAATCGCCCCCATAAAATCGCTTCGGAACAAACATTTGAAACTCGAAGGCTCTGTATTTCTTCCAGGTGGCGGATTTTTCGACAACACATTTCCTAAACTGGTTAGATTTGTACGGGACACATGTCACGCCTACCAAAAACCTACGTTTCAACATTTTTATTAGGGCGTCCTAATGGCTAGAAATTTCAATCCCACCGTATCAACGCTGACATCTTATTGTTAGCTAAGAGTAGGTGATTACGTCTACAACTAATCGCTAGTAGAATTTGATGATTTAATCATTTAAGAATCCATGTTTATAATAATCCATAATTTATGACTTTTTTGTTGGCATTGTTATTTACATACATATTTCTGGGCGAACGGTTGCGTTTTAAGAAACATAAGTAAGGGATCGAATACACAGGGCACTGTGAGGTTCTCAAATCATTTCCTTAATCTACATAACAAGTCTTCCCTGGCCCCTCAGGGTGGGCCGATTCCCCACCACAGCCCCATTCTTCCGCTTTAAATGAGGCGATAAATTAGACCAAATTTATTACTAATGGGGGTCATCGCGAAGTGATAAAAACAGCAATAACAGGGCAAGACAGCAATAACTTTTCCGTTGAGGATAACGTTGTCTTTCGCGCCTCCGAGCGGTGTCAGAAGAAAAAAAAATACATAACGAGGAGCGCACCCTATTTGCTCACTTTATGTGTCAGAATTATAGATGGACCGTAACAAGACAACTTTTCGGCGCCGGAGTTCAAAAGAAGTGCCAGAACTAGAAACTAGAATTGTATTTCTGTTCTCCCTCTCATGAAAAATTCCAGTTAATAAAGAATAACGAAGGGGATTTCGAAGATGTTTGGCTCGCCGGGGCGTTCAACTTGTTTATTTCATAGCTTTAGTTATTGCCATAACCTCACTCATGAAACTACTTTACTGAGTATAATGTGCTTTGAAACTTGTTTCCATCCGTTTTGTTTGTTGGCATTAGAGGTAAGTACAGATCTGTGGTTTTAACGGCACCTACAAATCTGCATATTCGAGCCGGAAGACGATTTTCTAAATGCTTACATTTCTTATTTATTAATCCTGAACCTTCATTACATGGGGACCTGTAAAAAAATAAAAAATAAATAATAATAATAATAAATATTAATAATATAAAAATTGCACAAATGATTTCTCCTTTGTTTGAAATTTAGGATCGTTATTATATCCTAATAATAATAAAAATAAAATGAACCAAAGTACTTAGGTAGATTTCAGGTATAATTTAGAATGATATAAATAAAAATAAAACGCGTCTAAATAGATCATTTCTAGCAATTCAACATGAATTCCTGAGTTTTTAAGTCAATGAACTCATCCACTTGTTGGCTGTCGTCTGATTTGCTGTTGGATGGAGAATCAGGTTTGCGTGAGAGAGAATTAGGCGACTCCAGAGTTTTGGAGAATGAGATAGGACTGTGGTGTGAGAGAAACGGGGAAGAGGTTCGGGTTGGGAAATGGGCTTTAAGACGTTGATTTTCTTATTTTCCTAGTCATTTCATGTGATTTTTAATGAGACGTAATCGCCCCATATTTGAGAACGAACTTGCCCCACCGCCAAATAAAAAAGAGGGGCAAGAGCGTTTTATTAATTTACTGCAGCAATTTCTGTAGCCTTGAATCTGTCAAGTGCTGAGTTCATGCAGAGACAAAAGGTCCAAAGAAAAACAGTGAAATAAAGAGGAAAGGAAGGGTTTTAGACGAGAAAACCATTGCAAACTGTACCTGCCTGAGATTCACACTGTGATATCGGACGAAGGCTTCGAGGACCATGGTTCCAATTACTCTTATTTGTTCACTGAGGAGGTTAAAATTTTCATCAGCTGATCATAAACACCTGGGGCCTATTTCATAAAAACAAGTGACAATTTACAAGCCGAATTTATGTACAAGTTGTATAAAATAGTGTGTGTGCATAAAGGTACAAGTGTAGACTTGTAATGCACTGTGAAAATTAACAAGTGTACAGGCAAATTTGGACAATTACGAGTGTTTTCCCATCATTTAGAACAAGTCACTGTTTTACAGTTGTTAAAAAATTGCCGATTTTTAACCTACGTCCATTCACTTGTAAACTTGTTATTTTCCAGCATTGTGAGTTGACAATTTTTCGGTGTTAAATATGTATGGTTCTGCTGAAGAATACAAACAAGAACGAAGCATTTAGCGTAGAAGACGTCAAAGATTTTTTCGGCCACGAATTAACTCTCATTTCGTGGGTATTTTTGAGTTTAACGAGAGATTTAGGATGTCTTCCGAGACCCTTGAAAGATTCAAATGGTGCGTGACCCTGTGCAATTTTTCATGATCGGATATTGAGGATCTTTCCATCATTGAAGAATAAAGTGGACTGTGAAGATCATCTCGAAGTTACAGATGACATTCCTAACCCAGCAGCGTTAAAACTTGATGGACCGATTAATCATTTCCGCTGAACGAAGGAGGAAAATGCGATTATGCCAACCATCAGAATAATTGGTCAAATACACACTTTTTCCACTTTTCAGTTTATGATATTTCTGTCTTCAAATCAATACACCTCGTCATGTAAGATAAACATCCAATCGTGTACTTAACACCGTTTTTATATTATGATTCGCTGACAAAACTTCAATTTCGGCATCCCGCTTGGTTGTTCATTTCGGTTGTCCCACACGCCATTTCTCTTTTCTGCTATACTTGTAAACTTAGCTTCTATGCGTGTAACTTTTTACACTTGTACTCTTCGTTTTGGTGACTTGTGCTCCTGTACTTGTCAACTTGTACACTTGTAACTTGTTGTTTTATGTAATAGGCCCCTATTCTATCATTTGCTAAGAAACTTATTAAAATAGAGTGGCCTCATAGCGAAATAAAACGGAGACGCTCTTGCCCCGAAAACACACTTGCCCCGCCTGAGCCTAGTCTCTTCTCCACATGTTATTAACTGCCCACATGTCTACTGGTCTTGCCTACGTTTGCTCGTCTCGCGCTCCTGTAAAAAATGCAAAAGACAGGCCATCCTAAAGACATGAAACGTGTCAAACAGTGATTTCGCTAATGCTGTGCGTGCATGTTAATTTCGGACCTCCGCGACATCCCAAATTCATCACACGCTCCACATCAACACATCTCGATCGAGATTACCCCACCCCGGGGAAACACGGACTATCTTCGAAACTTGGTGGATGCCATTTCTCGACTTATCCCAAAGTGTAGGTACATAAGATTGAAATCCTATGAATTTTAAATTGTTGCATTATTGTTATATAGGAGGCCACAATAATATGAAATTAAAATCAGCCAAAATTTCGAACTGGAGTTGAATCATGTAGTAGGAACTTGAACTCACTAACCATGGTTGGGGTTTGCTCCGTTCTATGGAATGGTGCGTATTGCAGGTAGGGGAAATCCGAGTGTTTCATATCCAGGAGTCTTTTTCACTTTTCCCGATGTGAACCAAAGTAACCACGAAAAGCCTTAAAGACTGTTTCTAGAACTTATTTATTGTTTTCCTTTTCGTTTTGAACTTGGAGCAAGAATGGAACCATCAAGAACTCAAAATATTACGTTATTTTGAACTTAGTTCTACTTCAAAAATCCGCCTTTCCTATAAAATCACACGTTTTTAAACAATTTTATATCCATACGATAAATTGTTTTTGTGTAAATTTCGTACACATACCTTGCCAAGGAATTTGACTATTATTATGGATGATATTGTGAAAGTATGGTTCTTTATTGTTTTAGGGTCTCATGTCAAATTTAAATGTTTTTCTGGGAAATTGTTATCTTTCCCCACAAAGCATAAAATGAAGCTTTTGTGCATCAAGCATGAAATGATTCTTCTCCCGCTAAAATGAGTGGCATGGCTTTTGAAGTATACGTGATTCTGAACGAAATAAAATTATGAATCAAGGTGATATGTTGATTATAATCTGAGAATAAAGTGACGACATACGTTTAACATTGAGGTTTGATATCGCTAAGAAAATCTCGCTAACCTACCCTTAACTTCCATCAATTTAAGGATAACATATAGGTACATGCTTTTTTACAACGCCTCATATCGCCATGGTTTGGTCTGTACTAATGTAGCCCTAGAAACTTGGAAAGGCTTTTAGAGTTCAGTGGTTGGGTCTGTGATTTTCTGTATGGTCCTGTTTTATCTTGGGCCGTGATCATAATCCAGGATTCTCACAAATACCGCAAATCAACCACTCTAAAAATGGACGCTTGAAACATGTATCTTTGGTAAGTAGATAAAGTCGTATACTTGTAGATACGTCAACGGTACCTAATGTTGTATTGTTTAATGATGAGGTTTACTGTTGTAGTCGACTTTCTCAAGTATATTGGTTCCATTGGTTTTCAGTCTATTATCGTTCTTGTCGGAAGGCGGAATTTGTGATTTATGTTGGGTACGCACAAAAGAAAGAAGTTTCTTGGAAGCGTCATCCGCTGAAACATGCGCTTCCCTTTACAATCTTGCATGACCGCTATGCCCATTTTCGTCCATCTCACGACTCGTCTGCCGTGCCGCGAGGTCTCCCAGAAATTATTGTTGGTGACATTCTATCATGAAGTGATTATTGTGTATTTTATCCACCCTTATGAACGATTGTGAATTTCTATTCGAATGGGATATTTCCATACAGTTTCTTAAAAGGTCTGCCAAGTTGGGTGGACATTGCAGTACCCCTAGCTTTTTTACTTATTGTAACTCGGACATATAGAATTAGTTCGTGGCAAAATGCTTATCAAGTTTTTCCTAGTAATCCATATTATGCACACACTAATCACTAAATGTTCTCCCTTACTGTACAACTAATGGTTCTGTTTGACTTGTAGGGCTACTAGAATTTATCCGATCCTGCAGAATTCTACAACTTATATTTCACTTTCGCAAATGCGTCATTTTCATAATTGCTCCAATCCCCTTGTGCATGCATATCGGAAATATTCCTTCATGCCCCAGTTCGGTGCGAATTCGAATAAATTTGATCAATCCTTCTGTGATCTAAGATCCTACAATGAGAGCGATTAACAACAGGTGCAGATATGAGGTAATTGCTGAGTATGAGAATGGAAGTCTAGCATCGCGGGAAACACGACGAATCCCTCCAAGACGCACTCCAAGAATTGACTGTCGAATAACGATGTCAAATTTTTCAAATAACGGTTACGACCAGTCCAGAACATGTTCAGGACTTGTGAGGAGTGGGAAGATGAGATATGCAACAGGTTTTCTGAATGGTATGGAGGGCTTTTTCAACCACCACGAAATTGAAATGGGAAAACCGTTCTTGTTGGATTGCGTGGAAAGCATCCTGAAAAGTTGATACTGGGTAGGCCTGACCAGAAAGCAACCCACAGTAGAGGATGTCAATGTGACTGAAACCAACATTATGAAGACAGCTCACAGGCTTAAGGGTAGTTAGGGCCCGAGCGGAAAAGATGCTAGAAAGGCGCGATCAATGCTCCTCTGGTTTAGTACACACAACAGGAGATTACGAGTGGCAGCTCTTCCTCCGAAACTTGCAACTGGAATAATCGACTGGAAAGTATCATGACATTGTTGGCTCGAAGATGTGTTTGCAGCCTGAGTTAAGTCAATTGGAGTGTGGGAAATACTCCAAAGGTTTGTGCAAAGACGATGGCAATGATCACCGGAGAAGAACTTCAGGAGATTGTGGAGGTGACCAACTTTGTGCTGAGACGTATCTCGTTCTTGAAGGAACAGTTCATGCAATCACAAAAATGTTCGGGGAAGGAAATTTGAGAGAGTGCTATTAATAGAAGCGAAAATTCCATCAATTCAGTCATCTTTTGGCGTCACGGAATGCCAGAGTTTTGAGTCCTACAGGGGATTTCCTCAAATACTATCCCGACAAAGTGCATCAACAGTAATAAGTATGGAGGGCACAACCCAAGATGATCCAATGGGCATGCTCATGTTTTCAGTCGGAACACTGCCTCTGATTTACAGGCAGAAACCCCCGAGGTACAGATCCAATTGGTATGCCGATGATTTAGCAAGTGTAGGAAACTATTGGTCACTGTAGGGCGAATCATCAAAAAATCGACTTATGATGCTTTACGACTGGTTGGAGATATTGCAGCTTAGGGTGTCTAGACTGGTAGAAGTGGCGTCGCTGACGCTCATCCTAGCGAAAGACAGCTCAGAGTGCAGCAGATGCTTAGCATAAAAATATAACCAAGCAACTGAAGACATAAGAGGAACTTTTACCCTACTCGGGTTCATGCGACGTCTATGCGATGGATCACAGAGGCCTTCAGTAATAAATAGGAGAGATCGTTATCATAAGCCATGAGGTGGATCAGAGTTCAATTTGCCATAACAAGGGCAGTAGCTCTCTGGAGCATAGGATGTCAAAGTCGCCTGAAGTCGTTGGAGACCGAAGATGGATGATCAGTTAAAGGATTAAGTTTTCGACCAAATACGTTTATATATCAATGAATTTGAACAAAAAAATCACCATTCCCTAAATTCATCCCTCCCTAGAATAAGGTAATACAACGAGAGAAATGCGTGTTCCATGCAATTCTGTTTCCGCGTATGCAGACACTATACGTGGTGATTGATTGGAATTAAACTAAAGGGAGCTTATGTGTGAGCTACCTACGTGACAAGGAATCGGCACATACATCAGACAGACAGACACGGAACCAATATTTATCAACAAGCTCTGGAACCCAAAAAACAAGTAAAAATTTTGATTTTTGGAGAACTTACTTTTTGGCTTCTTCCACGAACCTTAAAAAAACTACTACCAACTACTATGGCGTACTATCGATCGATCAAAATCTCATAGAAGTACTTAGTTATTGTGAATGCACTCGATTTTTCTGCGGATCATAATTTGTTTTGTTTGCTAAACTTTTTACTCATTTCACTATTCCGAAGTTGAAAGCCTAGACCTGATCTATAAACGATTCGACCAGCCTGCATATTTTATATTTCCTATCCTGTACACATTTTTCACTACCTACCACTGAACCTAATATGTCGTAAATGATGCTAAGTCGTCTAAATTCCTGATAGGTAAGTATATCTAAAAGATCTCACAAAAGCTCCAAGCCGGATCAAATACGGGAGTGGACATTAATGCAAGGATGTTGGCGAGTGCCCAATGCAAATATTGGGAAAGACGTCTACCGTTAGGTTTAGTGGGCCGTATAGGCGTTGGTCAACCGAGATTCCGATCCGGGGCAGATTTCAGAGCCTCCCTCTCCCCTCGCCGGAGGTATCGGTTATTAAACAGAAATTATGAGGTGGTGCGGTGAGGAAGGTCGTCACTTATTGTGGAAGCGTGTGATTAGAGTTGGCGTCCTGATGAACTTGTGGTTTTATCTCGAGTGAACCATCTTCAGTAGACTGACCTTATCGCAGTAATGACGTGTCCATACTGGCATGCTGCCATTCTTTATTTCTTCTAGGACGTGAAAGGTTTCTTGAAAATCACCAGGTACAGATGAATCTTAGAGAATTGATTCTCTGCTAAGAGAGTGGTGTTTGATTTGCAGTAATCCACATACGTAAACCATGGAAGTGTGATGTCAACCTTACTCTAACTAACTAATTAATTACTATCATAATTTCAAAATTAGGTACTATTTAAAAAAAGTTCCAGTCATGCAGTAAGATCATATGAGCGAAATTTCGTAAATGATCTTATTATATTATGTTACATTATTTCAAAATTTGAGAAATTCGAGTGCGAAGAAATCGTTAGCCACCAATTTTATGGCAAACAAACTCGTTCTAAATAACATTTGCTATCCAATAAAGATTTTGGATTTTCACCAACATTGCGATTTTTTTTAGCAAATAATACCTAATGAAAATTATGGACAATTTTCAACAAGAGTGCATGAATATTTTAATGTTCTAGATCATTGTTAATAAACTTCTTTTGACTAAAATTCTGATATAAAATATGAATCAAACAATTTTTAGCCGTTTTTAGCCATTTTTAGTGATATATAGACAACATAAAGTTTATCAAATTTACAATAGAACATTAAAAAATTGATGTACAAAATTTGGCTGGAAAGTTTACTTAAATTTCAATAAAATTTGCTATAAAATCGCTAAAAACAGTAAAAAAATCCAAAATCTCTCTTTGAATAGCAGATTACTATTTAGAATACGTTTTTTGTCACAAAAAATAGTTAAGAATTTCTGTGCACTCAAAAATTTCAAATTTCTTAACGATTCAACATAGTATCGTACGATGACTTACAAAAATTCGCTCATACGATCATGCTGTATGACTAGTTTTGGTATCCTTATCGATCAAATATAATAACTATCAATATCTTCTTACAGCGAATTTTCGAAGAATATTAAGCTGGAACACAATGGCTTCAAAAATTATAACAGTAAAATTTCTCAAAAACTTCTTCATGAAATTCCGTCTTAAGACATCTCAGAAATCAACGATTCTCGGTATATATTTCCTATACATTTGTATGTACAAAACAAAGCGTTTGAAAAAAATGTCTAAGAGGAAAACTGTATGATGGAAATTAGTTTCTAAATCGATCCCTAGAACTCTAGAAGGTTTCGAACCAAAAGTGTTAACACCCGGTATATATATATATATATATATATATATATATATATATATATATATATATAAAGTATACATACATATAAAAAGCGTTAAACTCTAGGAATTGTTTATGAATACCTCAAAACAGATTTCCATGATGAAAATTTTGAGAAACGAATTTTTGTTTACCTTTTGAAGTCATTGGAATAGCTTCATGTTCTACGAAACTTTTCTCGTTATTCTGCATGCCCGGAATTTTCAAAATATGTCACAAAGTCCCTTGAGTATAGCGTCGTTAGTTTCAATCTTGTGTGTATTCCGCCAGAATTTGGTCTATTTTCCACCACCATGTGCGAGAAGCGAACAATGAACATACCAATCAAGAGAAGTACCTCAGTTCACTCGAACAATTATTATCGATTATTTATGGTAAACTCCCGTCAATTAATGACGGACCGAATGGTTTTCTAATTCACATAGAAAACGGCTTCGAACTGCATGAGCCGCCTCGCGGCCCGGGGAAAGCATCCCAGTTCGCTGAGATCTTTTCACGAGAAATCTGCATGTGCAGACATTTTTCGCCGTCTGCCAATTAGCGGAATGCCGTGAGTAAAACCCGATAGCTGGGATGGCGTGCAGTTCTCATGGATGCCGAGGTTCGAATTCAATCAATTACCTACTTCAGTAAATTATACCTTACCTACTCAAATTCTTCCACCTACAAAATTTAATAATATTTTTCAGGGATGTTTACAATTTTTGTCTGTCATGATCGATAGTATCACGGTATTCCGAGTATTATTGTAAATAATTCCCAATTCCTGCAATGTGTGGTGTTCACAGCAGAGCTGTGGGCAGTGACACTGGCTGTTCGACACTGCCAATTATTGGGAGTTGGGAATTATGTGATCAATAGCGAGTCACTAAGTACAATCGAGGCGATTAGGGACTCATATTCTGATGATCCCCTAATACAAAGCCTTCGTGTATCGCTACACCAAGTCACGACATTGGGCTTAACCATAACGTTTATATGTGTGTGCCGAGCCATGTGGATATTCATGGCAATGAGTGTGCAGATGCCCTTGCAAGGAGTCATTGGTGATAACTCCATTCATATGTTGCCTATACGCATTAAGGAGCAAACCTCCTACATGCAACATAAAGCTTATTTATTTTATTATTAACTGAATTTAGAGGAGACAATGAGCGCGTAAATACCTTCAGCATATTCAGGGTAGGCATCCATGAGCGAATTCATCGAACGTGGGAGGAATTTTCATGATGGATGAGAAAATAACGTTCAGGATATAAGACTGTGGCTGATGACTGAGGACTTACAGTACACAGATCGGTAGAAAACACCATATCTGTCTTTCCGGATTCGAGATGGATGGGTCATAGAAATTACTTTGTTATTTTCACACAATAGTGAGGAACTCCTGGTAACTGTATACCTGCAGGGTAATTTTTTTTCTCGACTCGTTTTTCTATATGTATTTCCTTTTTACTTCGCCCATCCACATTTTTTAAAGTACTCTTTTTCAGTTTCGTATAGGGAGGTCGGGTATGGGGTTTTTTTCCACTCAGAGAACGGCTGTGTCCTATTCGGTAACTAGGAATAAAAGCCTTGTGAATCGACCGTCAGAATGGAAGATGGTCCCCTTCGCAACAACGACCGTGACGAGCGCATCTACCAAGTCTGCAAACCACAGAAAAAATCGACGCAGAAAAACGATTCGCGAGCCTTCAAAAAGCGGACCTGAAAAGGTTCTGCGAGAAAAAGTATGACTCCCCGGTACAAACGCTTCTGGTCATGTTATTGGTGAAATACTCAATATATATTCAACGGCACGGAAAATAGTTTGAGGAAGGTAATGTGGTTGACTGATTACAATAGGTTGGATTAGTTATGGCGACGAGACATTTTTATAACAAATTCTCGAAGCTATAAAGAAAGTCGTAAATATATGATCCCTCAGATTGTATTACATTTAATCTTCCTTTTTATATGTTTCACACGCTAAATAAACTAGTTAAGTGATTTTTAGGAGCAACTTACCGATGACAAATGGGAACCATAAATATAAAACGATAATGTTATTGGTGAGAAACGTACCAACGCTCAGCTTTTCCCGCACTATCATGTTTGAGTTATTGACGGATTCTCATTTGCCCGGCCCTCAGACCAGCTAATGGAAATTATATTGACCGAATCATTGATCTGGATATTTAAGTATCATTAAAATTTTTTAAAATATAAACCTGAATTTAAATGGCATTTTAATCGCTGTAAACAGTTCTGGCCTTTCTCTTCACCCAAAGTAGGTAATTCGTTAGCTTAAAGTGTTCATGCAGGTCGGCACTTGATATAGGGATACGATCTGGGAATCGGAATAAGTTAAGATTTCTTCGACGCTTCCTACATAACTGGCCGCCTCTCTTCCAATTATCAAGGCAGTGTTCAACGTATTGAAACACTATTCACTCTCGCCGTTGGCCATCGCTGCTGATGGAAATAAATTAGGGCGGGCAAGTTTGTACCTGTTTTTCATAAATCTGACTTTGTGATGCTACCATTTCCCTCAAATTACAATTTATATAATGACTACAGTTTTATGACTACGTTTTCTCCAGACATTTCTACGTCGAAAGTGTGGATATAATGAATTGAAGTTAGTAATTCATTAAGAATCGGGGAAAACCTAGAAGCATTTAAACAACGCACTTTGCCCCCTTTTGGGGGGCGAACGCGTATGTATAGTGGGGCAAGTGCTTTTTCAAATTTCTACCCGAAAAACAATGAAAATGAAATGAACCAAAGTAGGTAGATGTTAGGTATATTTTAAAATGAATTGCAAATGAAAAATAAAACGCCGCAAAATAGATAATTTGGAAGCAACTCATCATAAATTCCTGAGTTGATAAAATGGTCAATAAATTCATCCACTTGTTGGCTGTCCTGATTCACTGCCGGTTGGGGAATGAGGTTTGCGTGAGAGAGAATTTGAAGACTCCAGAGTTTTGCAGAATAAGATAAGACTGAGGTTTGGGAGTAGCGTGCGGTAGTGCGTGGGGGTCGAGGAAGAGGTTCTGGATGGAAACTAGACTTCAAGACCTTGAGTTTCTTATTTTTCCTGGTACCTAATTTCAATTGGTTTTTAATGAAACGCACTTGCCCCACCGTAAAAAAAAAGAGGGGCAAGAACCTTTTAATAATTAAACTGCAGCAATTTATATAGCCTTGAAGTTATCAAGTGCGCAGTTTATACAGGAACAAAAGGTTGAATGGTAAACAGTGGAATAAACAGGAAAGGAATGGTTTTATACAAGAAAGTGTCCGAAAATGTGATGGGTGAGGGGGGTTGAGGCTTGCGTATATTCAAGTCAACCTCTGCAACGCACGGGTGAACCAGCTAGTGTCTGTTTATAGCTTCTGTAATACGAGTTGAAACATGTGATGGATAGTAGTTCCTCCTCCTCGGTTCTTGAAAACGCTGCTCCTGGAGATATCCCTGAGGTTTATTCAATTTTCAGGATATCCTCTGTGTTGATCAGGTTAATCGCCTCTCCCCTTTGGAGGAGGAATCACTCATTTCCATCACCTCTTATTGTTACAAACAGACAGGAACATAAGCTAATTGAAGATGATACTTCCCCGAGCAATCACAGTTCAGTGCTATTAGTCTTTTTTGCTTCAAGTTATACTAAAAGGACGCATTGCTTCACCTGGTCGAATGCCTTTTCATTTTCATGAACGATCCTTATTAGGTACGTTACTTTTATACAAATCATCAAGATACCCGAGTCATTGTATTGCCAATATACATTCACACCAGTAACTATTTGGAACACATGTTTCCTTCATCCGTGCTACTGTCATGCCATGAAGCCTTTTATGGTGGCTGAATCAGTTACCGGAAATATTTCAGTATTTTCCAATTAATGTTTCGAAACACCCTGTTTACTCGAATCTTCAGAAAAGCGATTAACATCCTAAGATGGTGGGAAATCCCCTTCTGTGAGATGCTTATCTTCTGATTCATTTCTTGGCCGTGTTTCGTCCCAACAACAGGTTACGTTCAGTTTAGCACGATCGCGTTTTAAATTAGTTATCATGTTGACAACGATTCTCACTGATCACCGTTAAATCTCATTTAACGATGTTTATAAACACCTCAACAGTTGGTAAACATCATTTCCTAGTCGTTGATATGTAGGTAATCACCGATTTCGTGAATGAAATGAAAGAGATATCGCCGTTCTTGAAATTCAAGATCTCAGGATTCCTTCTCTTACATACCTGCGGTATACTTGTTAGTTTAATCATCATCTAAATTCTACTCAGCTGGGTAACATTTTTGTATGTCCTCACGAATGTGATTGAATCGAATGCCACGTAACTGTTAAATGTGCCACTACTTTCAGCTTTGTTAAATTCTTGGTAACGATTAAAAACTTTGCTTCTTGAGCGGACACGAATTTTATTTTCGTTATTTATTTATTTATACTTTTAATTTATTCATTAATTTTTTATTTTGCTATATTTTCTTAATGGTTCATCCAATTTTAATGAAATTCTTAACGAGTAGAAAGAAAGTTTTTTCTCTGTATTTTTATTAATATTATTCTATTTATTTTTGTTTGTTTTAAAACAAACTACATTTAATTTTGAATAAATCGGTTTGTTGGGGTTATTTACAAAATTGATGACCATATCATTCATTCGGAATCCTCCTACCCACGTAGTCCGCATCACCCTCCAATTTCAAAATCGCTAAACTCTTTCTCTTTCTGTTTGCCATTCGGGGACTTTCTAGTTCTAGCCACTTCCATTTCTTCATAATCTGTTGCGATACGCTGTAAATCATTTCGCACAATTTCATGGAACCCTGGATCACTAACCAGAAATCAGACCTTTATTGGTGTGTTGGAAATCACATCTAAGGGCTGGGCAAACTCCTAAAAATATAATCAACTTTCCCTAACTACTATTAAAGAGAGTTGGCATTGGATCGTCAATGTTGATTTTTATGCCAGAAAACTGACCTTGAAATCATCATCACTCATTCCTTGATGAGGAAAACTGTCAACCCTTCTTCTTATTTCTCATAACAACACATTCTTATTGATGTTGCTAAGATTCATTGATAGAACCATTTTAGTTCATTTGAACCATGATGATGCCCCGATATCGACAGTTGTTTGTTTTTTGCATCGATCACAAAGACCAATGGTCTTACGGGATAGATGGTTTTTTCGCATCTGACTTATTTATTATCTCCGGTTCTACTCAACCAATCTACCTTCCCCCAACTGCCGCTAGAGAGAGTTGGCGTCGTCCTCACTCATTCCCTTATAAAGGAAACTATCGACCTTTCTTTGTATCCATTTGTCATAACAACCCATTCTTATTGATGTTGCTAAGATTCACTGATCATTTTAATTCATTCGTACCTTGACGAAGCCCTGAGATCGATTGTTAATTTATTTTTCGACTCTCCTGGAAAGTTGTTTTTCGAAATCTGACCCTATGTCTCCGGTTCTACTGAATCAATTTGAATTTTATTTTATTTTTACAAAGTTACGCCTAACCCTCTTCCACCCATCTGCGAAATTAGTTTTTTGATTTGTATCCTGCCATAAAGTTTTTCACTACCTAATGAAGGAATTATGGCTACCTACTGTTTTATGGAGCTTACAGAAAAAAAAAAAATGATGAGGATTTTCAATTTGAACATCATTGGCGTTTTTCCGCAAAACCCTCTGCCATAATTGAAAGTTATACAAGTAAAACATAGTCAAATAATTTGGTCCCAATCGGATAGTCTCGTTTTAGAGAAAATGGGACGAATGTGCTCAAAAATGAAACTACTGGAGAGCAGTTTAAATTTTAAAAATGCGCGCCCGAGCGTTGTTGACTCCTTAAGTTCCATCCCAAATGTGGAGCATAATACGCATCAGAATTCGGGTTTTTTTTTTTTTTTTTTTTTTTTTTTCCTTTCAGAAACGAGTTTATTTAGGTACAAATATTAAAGAAGAAAATCGTGTGAGCTCGGACCGAAAATCCCGAGCGGAACTATCAAGCCTTAGAAGATAAAAATAAAAATTGTGTTCGTAGGATTATGCACTCTTGAAGTACTTACCACGTCTCTTGGGGCCATGCTTTGAATTGAACAAAACTTTGGCTCTACCAGCAGATTTTATGCGAGAAGGAACTTTTCGTATGGAATCGGTGACTCAAATGGTGAGATAGTCTAAGAGGACGTATTTATAAAATTTCAACACCCAGCAAACGAGGAATAAGACAAACGGGTTGAGATCACGATTATCACTTGGATGTCCAACTGGATCTGGACTCCCTGGGGGCGCAGCATATCGAGACAAGTTCTGGTTCATCCACACGTGGAAGTCGGTCTGGTCTTACGGACTGTGTCAGGCGCCAGTCGCCAGTGATCTCTATTATTATTTATAAGAATGAAACTTCGTTTGTCTGTCTGTTTGTCGTCTGTCTGTCCATGCTATGCACGGCCTTTTTTCCGCCTTAGAATCAGTGAATTTCGTCGGTTTTTGCTCGGGTTGGTCTTAAAATGTTTGTTGAAGTTCCAGAATTTTGGTTCCATGCGATTTTCGAGAGATGAAATTCTTTCATGCGATTGTAGTGAATGAAAATGTAGACGAAAACGTTGGGTTTTGAGCTACCGCGCTTCCTTATTCCGTCGCAACGTAGTTATCTGATCTTTGTCTTCGAACCTCTTGAAGGAAGGAACATCTCGTGTTTGAAAGACAAAGAAACAGACAGGGAGACGGGGAAAAGGAGAGCCCTTCTACGCAGATAAAATAATGACCTATATTTATTAAACCTAATAAACTTTTCGTGGTTCCACATAGTTTTATATGATTTAATTTGTTTGAAAGTAATTTCCAACAGAAAAAAACGTCTGCCAGGTTGGGGGGGAGGGGGGGGGGGGGGGGGCAGCATAGTTTTCTAACGTACAAAAATTCAACATCCGGCAATTCTGTTAGTACTGTAGTAATGTTTTGAAACTAAACTTTTCGTGGTTCCACATGATCTTTATTGGATAGCCGTTCTACGCAGATAAATGACCTATCTTTATTAAACCTAATGCACTTTTCGTGGTCCACATAGAAAACGCAGCTATTGTCGCAGGGACAAACTATTACGCATTGGAAGGATCGGAATTTTTTTTTAGGGGTGCGCACACTGCATCGGAGCGGTCAATAATGAAAAACCTCGGAATCAAGGTTGGCGATCCTCACCATTTTTAGAGAACCCCAGTCGGCAATACCGGTCTCTGATGCGTACCAACGACGCGGATAAGTGAGCTCGTTCACATTCACAATAATCCCAAAATACGACCCGTCTGATGCGTGCTGTCCGTACAATTCGGAATAGTGTGTGTGACTCTACCGCGCACGGACTTGGAAGTACCTTATGCTAAAACAATAAGAATAACTAGTGGATTTCCAAAGAGTAGCATAGGTAGTGCAGTAATAGGTTAAAAAGTGAGAACTTGATGTTTACCAGCAACGAACGGTTCAGCGTGTAGAGCATTAGAAAGCCGTTAGTTTCAATGTTTGGAGACACATTGCAGTGTAGTTTTCTTGTTAAGAGATAATGGATAAATTATGTTCCATAATTTAAAAAAAAAAAAAAAAAAACAGTAACAGCTAGATGATATCAGGTTTGCCAGGTGTAATGAGATGAAAAACCGGACGCAATGAGAAAAAACCACACAGATAAAGAAAGCTAATTTCTACGCATGCCGTAAAATATTATGGATAGTTATGCATTTGCCATATAAAACCATGTTCATTATCCCTCTGTGGGTCTCGTCTATTTGTTACACTTTTTTTCTGTTCATTGAATAAATTTCTGTACACATTTTAAAAGATTTGAACAACGTCAGGGGAAAATTATTGCTCGCTTTTGCTTTGAACACCACTTTACTTGTATACATATAAAATTATAAATCCGATTTAGCGATTATTATTAACCTACGTCTAAAAATGAAAGAGAGAATGCTCAACTAACGGCTTAAAGAAGGGATCGAGAGTTTCTCGCTATGAAAGAATGTGATGAATTTTCAAAAGTTTATGATTTTGGACATTTTGGATGGCCTTAACGTAACACAATCTTCTTGTAGTTGGTTTACAAGGGTCTCCCTTCTGCCAGTGCACAAGGGAGACCTTGTGGTTTACAAGGGTCTGGGGGCCAGTGCACTGAGTTCGTATGGCAGCGTTGTTTGAGAACAAAAATATCGTAGATGCTTATCATCAAATCTTATTCATCTCAGTATATTATTTAAAGCAACTCATACAAAAATTAAAGTATGGAAGTAATATACCTAGTTGGTATCTAAATATATATATATATATATATATATATATATATATATATATATATATATATATATATATATATATATATATATATATATATATATATGTAAAGTAGTAGAAATTAAAATTTTCTTTTTTGAGTTGTAACAGCCTATTTCGGGAGGTGATGTTTATTTTTCAGGTAATTTTGAATTTATCGTAACTTATACATCAACAGTAGATGGAGAAACCGCACTAAGGCAGCGGACCTCCTGACGGTTTGGTAAAGACGGTCTCAAGGCCTCATCATCGGATGATCCAAGAAGGCGGGCGTATCCCGAAGAAAGTCGCATAGGAGCGCATCCTTTCCGCCAACTCCTCCCACCGTTCATTAAAGGGAAAAAAATCGACGGGGGAAGGACGACGAGGCTCGTGGCGGGAGGTCAGGATCATCTCGGGTGGGGACGGATCGAACCCAATCGCCGGAGAGTCAACCTTCATCTTATGTGCGACCCAGTGGGAGACGTGCTGCTCCTGCTCCCTCAGGTGATGAATGTAGTTGAATGTACGCCAACAGTTGGCCTCCTAAAGCCGGGTACGCACTGCGGGCACGTGCGACTCCACGTGTGCTGGACACAACAGTACCCAAGAAAAAAACCAAGGGTTCACATTTGTAAGGAAGCACCAAGTGAGGATCAAATTTTAGGGCAGGTTCACCAATATCCACGTTGATAGCAGAAATATTACCTTCAGTAAAGCACTATAACCCCGTTAATTACCTCGCTATAATTCTAGTACAGTACCCTACTACGAAGGTAAACTAGCAAACATTACAGGAAAGTTAGGTTTCGTAATCAGAAACAACTGGGTCGTCACAAATGAAAACGCTTTGCTTCGCATTAATCTGAATTTATCTACGATCTAGATCTAGGAACTATAAATATACAGCAGTTATCCTTAGTGTAAAAAATAGAGTGTGAAAACAGAAAGAAATTTGTTTAAAAATATAAGAAAAAAAATACAAAAAACCTCCCAGATTTCATTCAAGGCAGAAAAGATTGGTGCGTATGATTCGGTGGCGCAACATACTGACCACTGATGATGGAAAATCAGCAGCAATTCAATATAATTTGTGTTACATTCAACGTAGAAAAGCACATGTTCCGACGTATTTACATGAAGTGGAGGAACAATCTCCCGAATTGACCAATTCTTATGGTTTTCCGCAATTCAAGTGTTTCAAGCTGTCTTAGGTCTACATATAGGTGGAAGTCATTTGTAATGCACCTTTGCATCCCTGAAAATGTGACTTGGAATGTGACCATGATGCACTGCAGCTGTTGGTCACGTTAGAAAATGAGATTTTACCAACAGTCAGGATCATCTCGGGTGGGGACGGATCGAACCCAATCGGCGGAGAGTCAACATTCATCTTATGTGCGACCCAGTGGGAGACATGCTGCTCCTGCTCCCTCAGGTGATGAATGTAGTGGAACGTACGCCAACAGTTGGCCTCCTAAAGCCGGGTACGCACTGCGGACAAGTGCGACTCCACGTGTGCTGGACACAGCTGTACCCAAGAAAAAAACCGAGGGTTCACATTTGTAAGGAAGCACCAAGTGAGGATCAAATTTTAGGGCAGGTTTACCAGTATTCACGTTAACAGCAGAAAATAATATTTCCTTCAGTAAAGCACTATAACCCTGTTAATTACCTCTGCTGTCATTCTAGTACACTACCCTACTACGAAAGTAAACTAGAAAACATTACAAGGATGTTAGGGTTCGTTACCAGGAACAACTGGGTTGTCACACATGAAAACGCTTTGCTTCGCATTAATCTGAATTTATCTAGGATCTAGATCTAAGAACCATAAATAAATAGCAATTATCCTTAGTGGAAAAAATACGAGTGTTAAAACAGAAAGAAATTTGTTAAAAAATTTAAAAAAATATAACAAAAAATGGAAAAAACTTCTCTCAGATGACGTTTAAGACAGAAAAGATTGGCGCGTATGATTCGGTGATGCAATATACTGACCACTGATGATGGAAAATCAGCAGCATTTCAATATAATTTGTGTGTAAGATTCAACGTAGAAAAGCACATGTTCCGAAGTATTTTCATGAAGTGAATGAAAAATCTCCCGAGTTGTCTTGCCTTGTTAATTTGATTGAAAATTAAACTCTATTCTTATGGTTTTCCGCAACTCAAGTGTTTCAAACTGTCTTAGGTTTCAATACAAGTGGAAGTAATTTGCAATGCACCTTTGCATCCCTGAAAATGTGACATGGAATGAGACCATGATGCATTACAGTTGTTGGTCACATTAAAAAATGAGATTTCACCAATAGTCAGTATTAAAATTATGTGGATGTTGTTGAAGTGGTATTCAAAGAAGCAGTATTCACCCACAAAATTCCATCTTGAATAGCAAATTTTATTTCAACTTCCCGAAATTTTTAGTTGTTTCTTCCGATGATTACTAAGGATTATTATTGGAATAAATACACTGAAAATATTGGTATTTCCACACAGAGACATTTCCGACATTGAAAAGGTTCTCCTGACCGTTCATTATAACGTTTACAATGTTCATTCATGCTGGTTCATATGATCAGATCAGTTCATACAACTCCAGACTATATCTTCTAGCCCCAATGATACTTTTCCTGATTGTAATACGTGATACAGAGAGGCCAAGAACTTAGTGGGCTCAGACCCACGAGTCCCTCGTTATTTAACGAAATGATATAGCTACCCCGCCCGACCACCTCCACGTTCCACCAAACCAGTTTTAATTCTAGCTAAGTCAAAACATAATTCATACTGTCTGTCCACTCCTGAAAAGATTATTACTCCGACAGGATCGATTTGTTGGAACACGGCGATGACTTGGGAGGACAGAACGATGCAATTTAATTTATATTTATCAAGATGTTTCATTTCAAGAACTACCTACGGGGATTTTATTACGAGCCTTCCAGGTTGTTATTACATCTTGGCACCAAGTTCGGATTCTCACTTCCTTGTTTTTGCTGCATCATTTTCGTGGTTAAACTTGAAATGCACCTATTAAACTTTTATTATTTCCGATATAAACACCGAACTGATTATGCACATTTTGTGACCAAGTTTCTGAATAACCAGCAAGACGCTGTCTTGCATTGCCTAGCATTTAAAAAACCTACTAGTCGCCACTGCAATTATGAAAGAGACGCTAAGAGATAAGTAACAAAGTAGAACTTAGGCCCAATTTGGCCCCCTCTCGACATCACCCTGTCTGCTCAAACTTTTTTTCTGGGGGTGAGTGGCGAGAGGGGGGGGGGATGATGCCCCATGAGTCGTCTGATACCAAATATGTAACGTTAGATTGATTCTATTTCTATAAGCTGAAACGAGACGTCTAAACTCATGTTTTTGGAATTTATTTATTTTTTTCTCTCTTCTCACCTGATTTTTTGGACCTTTTCTGTTATATCCCCGCATATTTCTGTTAATTCTCTACTATTCATTCATTCTGACCTGTATGTCCAACTAATCTGTGTTTTTACTAATGGGTTGACTACTTGATGTTATGTACTTTTGAGATGCGAGCTTGCAAGCATCCAGATCACAAAACTATACACAGCATTCTGATCTATTTTGCCACAGTGGACGTAAAAATGATTGGGGATCATCAACCCGATCAATACCCATTCTACAAAAAATAGTTTGTAAATGCGGGGATATAACAGAAAAGACCCGATTTTTTCGTCCACCCACTTTTACCAGTTCTCCTCAGTCAATTTTGATGAATTTGAAACATAGTCTACTATTGATCTGAGGAAATGCCTTTTGGCGTTTTGGGGCCGCTACGACCAAGTGGTGGTGGGGGTTTTAAGGAAGGCAGTAAATATGAAATTCTCCCCCTTTCACCCTAGTGAGTTGAAATGTAATTGCGAGACTTTCTGGGACATCAATGGAATAGAATAGAATAGAATAGTATTTATTTGTCGTTCACACAATGGTATATATATGACAATTGTCAAAAGGGCTTATAAACTAAATTTACAAATATATCACAAAACATTAAATATTTACAACATATTCACAAATAATTATTTGCGAAGTCAAAGAAACCATCAAAATTATAAGGGACTATCTGGATTAATAAATGTTTACATATTTTTCTAAAAATTGAATGTTTTTCCTGACGAACGTACTGCGGCAAAGCGTTAAAGAATTATTTGCCCCACCAATTTGCTGAATTTCGGCTGACGTTCAAACGGACTAACGGGAGTGCCAATGAGTCCGCATTTTTCGTGTTATACGAATGAGATGGACGACGGTAATCCGCAACGTTCAGATGGACATACATCAAACATTCAAAAATGTACAAAGCAGGAATAGTCATTACACCTAAGTCGAGAAATACATCACGACAGTCATGTCGGTAGGAAAGACCCGCTACCGCTCTGATCGCTCTTCTTTGACTAGAAAAGATCATGTCACTATGGGGTGAGTGCCCCCAGCATAGAATGCAGTACGTTGCTTTGCTCTGGAAAACTGCGTAATAAGCAGTCAATACTGCGGATTTCGACAACTTTTCAGTGAGTCGACGGAGTAGATATATCACGCTGCTCAAGGATGTGGCCAGTTTTTCACAATGATCTTTCCAGCTCAACTTTGAGTCTACAAATACTCCCAGGGTTCTGACAGCATCACGGTTACTCACAATATTCGAAGGATCTCTAAGTCCAAAAAACATTTGTTCCGTTTTGGAATCATTTACTGCAAGTCGATTGCTGTGGAACCATTCACGAATTGAAACGACCGATTCATCAGTTTTTAAACTTCGTATTCATCAAGATACGGATAAACTCAGGGGCTCTTTCCTGATCAGCTGAGTAAGCTAAATTCTCTCCTTTTCACTCTAGAAAGCTGAAATTTGATATGAAGACACTCTGGGAAATTAAGAGATGAATGAAATTACGGGCTGCATCCTGATCAGCTAAATTAGCTCAATTCTCTCCTATTCAACATAGGAATGTTAAATTTGATTGGAAGCCTCTCTAAAACATTGAGTAAATTGAGTATTTAAGTCAAAATAAGTTTACACACAATCGACTTGAACGTTAAATTATCCACAATTTATGCTGAAAATGTACTTAAATTTATTGATATTTGCTTTAAAAAAAATCGATAAAAACTGCCAAAAAAGCTAAAAATCCAAATTTGTTTTAGATTCAGGATATTATTTAGAACGAGGTTTTTCGCCACTATATTGATATTCTTAGTTAACAATTTCTCAGCCCTTATTGTGCTCAAGTTTCATAAAGATGTAACAGAGTGTAATAATATGATAATTTACGAAAATTCGCTCAATACGATCATGCTGCTTGACTGAAACTTCTATGACTTGTAGTCAGTGTTGAACCCCTTCCGTCACTTATGAGGGTATTCAAAAGTATCAAACAATATTTTGCTTGGCACCAGGGTTGCCAACTCAGAGTCATTCATTACCGTACCAATCTTTTCAGAATCACCGTACATTCTCGTTCGTCAATCCTTAAACTTACCATTCCTTCACCTGACACATTCCTATACGAAGAAAATTTAGAGGTTCATTATACGCGTTTAGATAACTTAGTACATTCTTAGTACATTCTAGTAGGTATTGACCATTTTCTTCTTGGAAATTATTTTGATAGCCTTAAAGCCAAGTTTATAGACCTGTGAATCCATGGAGATTAATTCGTATACTCTAACTCGCTATTTTGCACTAATGAAACCTAAATATCCTACATTCCTCAGTTATACGGACACAAGCTGACCGATGAATTCCTCACCGTAGTCTCAAACACCCCGTTCAGACCGTGAAACTGCAAATGAGAGAAGGCTAAGTAGAAGTACCCTAATGGACCTGAAATGACTCCGCCGTCTTTTGCCGTGTTTCCGTGAAATCTAACTTTTATAACGAAAAATAGTACATTTTTTAATCAACTGGCAAAACCAAAATTAGGAACTTGAATAAAACATCATTAAAAAAACAGAAACCTTGAAATGTTACAAGTTATTATATTCATTTTCACGTGATTTCTCAGGATTGGAGGTTGTCCAGGCTTTGAATGTAAAGCGGTGAAATTGGAAGTATACATAGATGTTGTCATCATTTTTTGAATATTACTGGACGATATGTTCAGATGACTCGAGCAATGATAATGTGGTTCACATTATTTCTCGTTTAGTTTTTATAGGATTGGCTTTGCAAAAAATCCCCTCACATTGTGCATTTAACTGAGAGAGGGCACATAAGTTCAATACCAATTTTGGCAGGAGTTGCATTTCTTTTTCATTCTAGTTGCTAGGTACCGAGCTAGTAATTTTCCTTCTTCTAAACCTGTTATAAATCTCTAGTCGAACTAATGCTAAAGTGATAGGTAAATAGATTTATAATAAGGTATTTACCTAGGTTTTCCATTTTATCGTATTTTCGCGTACGGTAATGAGATTGCTATCGTAAACCGTACGTGCATAATAAAATTACCGTATGTTTACGATAATTACCTGCTTGGCACTGAAAATATGGATTCTGTAAGCTCTTTAATTTCTCAACAAAATTCTAATGTTCCGTTCATTATTTTCCGGGATTTGGCCAATTAAACTGATCATCTTTGATAATCAGAATTTCAGATTACGAATGGATGTTAGTGAAAGAAAAGTTCCTATAGCGTTGGATTAAGCCCAGACATAATGTCGCGCTAGCGCTAATTGTTGATTCATTTAAATAAAGAAAGCGGCTCTTGGGATCCTATCTTAAGTAGGTATTGACCATTTTCTTCTTGGAAATTATTTTGATAGCCTTAAAGCCAAGTTTATAGACCTGTAAATCCATGGAGATTAATTCGTATACTCTAACTCGCTATTTTGCACTAATGAAACCTAAATACCCTACATTCCTCAGTTATACGGACACAAGCTGACCGATGAATTCCTCACCGTAGTCTCAAACACCCCGTTCAGACCGTGAAACTGCAAATGAGAGAAGGCTAAGTAGAAGTACCCTAATGGACCTGAAATGACTCCGCCGTCTTTTGCCGTGTTTCCGTGGAATCTAAATGAACTTAGGGGTCATGAACTTCAATAGACGTGACAGAACTTTTTAAGAGTGAGAATTATAAACGAATTACAGATACGCCAGGTAAAATAACTTTAAAATATCTTGTGCGAGGCTTTACTCTGCTTTCACGTGAATTTAACAATCCATAGGCCATTACACATATACATATTACTTACTAGTACATATACATATTAGGTATGTAATAAATTGAGCAAACCCCTGTCGAAAAGTATGTCATAAGATTCATATTAGGAGTAATGAAAAATTAGGATTGGACAAAATTGTTGTTTGTCTGCTAACATAGACTTTATAAAAATAGGCCTTCCTGTCCTAAAATTGTTTTTTTTTTTTTTTTTTTTATTGTTTAAATTTTAAATTTGATTATCTTGAACTGATAACAGTCTGTTTAAATTACTCTGAATTCAATTTTTATCACAAAGAAGAAAACAATTAGTATTTATCTTACTAGTTTTGAGTTTGATATTTTGAATTTTGTCCCCTGAAGAAGCCCCAATTCCTGGGGTGGAAACGTTGGAGATTGATAAAAAGTTCCGGTCATGCAGCATGATTGTATGAGCGAATTTTCGTAAATTATCGTATTGTATAATGTTAAATTGTTTTGAAATTTGAGCTATTGGAGTGCAAGGAAATCGTTAACTATTAATTTTATGGCAAAAAATGTATTCTAAATAATAATCTACTACTCAAATAGTGGTTTTGAATTTTTAGCTTTCTTTGCAATTTTTATCGATGTTGTAGTTTGGTTGTTTTGTGTTTTGCAGTTTTCAGCATAATTTTGTGCATAAATTTTTGAATGTTCTTTTTTATAGTTTATAAACTTTATTTGAGCAATATTCTACCAAAAAATATAAATTTAACAATTTTTAGATGTTTTTAGCCATTTTTAGAGATTTTTCTAAGCAAATTTTTTGAAAGATGACCAATTTAATGTGCTCAAATAGGATCTCATCCTTTTTTTTGGAAAGCTTGATTTTTTGGCGCAAGAACGGAATTTTTATCTCAATCCTAAGGAGAGTTATCGTCTAGAATGACACACACACACAAACATATGTATATATTATATATATAAAAGTATCAAACTCTAGGATTCGTTTCAGAAAGCCTAAAAACGGTTTGCAATGAAGAAATTTGTCAAAAACTTTGATTATTAAACTTTCTGAGCCATTGCAATAGTTCATTTTCTATGAAAATTCGCTAAAACCAATTTAAGGACAGAAAGGCCTTGTTTTGTAAAGTCTTGTTATAATTTGAACAGCCCAAATAAAGAAACGTTGTTAATATAGAATTAATCAGAAAAAGCTCAAAATGCTCTAATAAATTTTATCAATTTTAAAATTGAACATTGAAAAATTTATGTGCAAAATTATGCTGAAAAAGTCCTTAAATTTCTTTAAAATGTGTTAAAAAATCGATAAAAACTTCAAAGAAGTTAAGAATCCAAAATCTTCTTTTGAATCGCAGACTATTATCCAGAATGAGTTTTTTGCCATGAAATTGGTAGTTATCAATTTCTTTTCCCATGTCCTTAATTTTCAAATCGATGTAACATATTATAGTAGGATAATTTATTTACGAAAATTCACTCATACGACCGTGCTGCATGACTGGATCTTGTTAATCGTCTGTAGACTGATCCGGAGTACATTAATTCACAATGCAACTGTAAAACACTCAATGATTGATGAAAATGATCATATACTCGTATAGACCGAAGAATCTCTCGAAACCATTGTCTTGTTTTCTTCCTTAGAACGACAAGACTTTCTATATTCACCTTCTTCATATTTCATCCAAACGGATGGATGTTGACAATGTTTGAATAATAAATTCAACTCATATTTGTGTTCGTTCTTAACAGGTTTCCGGTTCTGTAAGTCTGTTTTATTTTAATAAGAAAGCTCGACAGGAGGTTCCGTTATTTGCCTTCATGGAATCAACTCGGCCGGTCTCGTTGTTCTTGTGTCTACAGCCTCTACCGGATTTGGTTTCATTCGACGCTGACACGAACGCTTTGAATCCTACTTTGATTTCAAACCCGTTCGATAACAATTGTAAGCACTGGACCCGTTCGGACAAAGATACTAACGGGATATCGAGTTGTTAAAATACATATCGATGTTGCTATAATATTTAGTAAGTATAATGCGTCACGGTCATCAATTTAAATAGGGCGTCCCTCCTATAATATGCGAAGTCTTGCTAATATTTCCTAGCTTCAGAGGGACGTCCTCAGAGCGAATTCAACGATTGGAGCCTAGCCTATTTGCCTCAGATCTATTTCAATAGGACGTCCCTCTGAAGCAAGGTAATATTAGCAAGGCTTCGCATATTATAGGAGGGACGCCCTATTGAAATTAATGACCGTGACGCATTTTTATGGGTTGTATTCGTGTAATCGCCGACAGACAAATACGATTACACGAATACGAATATATTCGCAGTTGACTCATAATCAACGAATAATTATCGCGATTACAATCGTATTCGTATTCGACGATAAGATGATGCCCAACACTGTCCACAAATAAATGATGAACTTAGTGACCCATGAACTGAGATGATCAACTCAGTTTTTGGCTTCATCTTACCCAAAAATGAAACAACAAACTCTATCCTTGGTTCAGCCTTGTGTGTATATATTAAAAGACTCCTTCAAGTTGTTCGTAGGTATAGATCGAAGGAATCACCTGAGGCAATCGTTACGCTTTATAAATCTCTAGTTCGCCCTATTATGGAGTATGCGAGTCCCATATGGTCTCCGTTTTATGAGGAATACAAAGATCGTTTGGAGCGTGTATAGCACAAGTTTTAGTTTTTCAGGTTCCTCTGCTACAAGCTGAGAGTTCCGGCTGGCCAAGATCAGTTTGCCATTCTAGCTGCAAGGTACAATCTACCTGAGTTGAGGGACCGGCGCGGCGCGGCTTGTCATGGCGGATGTCTTATTTTTCCACAAACTTCTTAATGGTGGGATTCAGTGGCCATCCCTTCTCTCAAGAGTGAATATCCACGTTCCTAGCTACACCACCCGTTCCAACTCATTGTTTTATGTGCCATTTGCTGCCTACAATTACCAACTGCAAAGGCCTATGTATCGGATACCTCGTGAAACTAATGCCCTCCTCCAGACTGTGGATTTTGACTTTGTCTTCGATGGTCTTCCGCATCTCAAGAGGAGACCTAAACTCTTACCTCCATTCGCAGTGACGTGTGTTTTGTGTCAGTGTTAGTAGCTTTGTGAATTAGTCATGAATTGCATTTGATGCATACAAATGATGCATTTATTTCTATTCTTTTCCATTCTGTATTTTTTCATTTCATTCCAAGTTTGAAGTTTTTTTTCCCTTACATACTTTGTACTCTACTCCCTATGTGATTGACGAAAGCCGTGCTTATTAATAAATGAATAAAATAAATAGTCGCAAATCTGCTTAGTAAAAAAAAAGTTCTATGGAAACTAGGTTCATCATTATTGATGAGGCGATTCGGAAATGGGATAAGCTATTCTGAAGGGGAATCTCCCTAGTTCTCTCATCAGCGCAGCTGTTTCAAATGAACGACTTGTCTGGTGCTGTTAGACTGTGGAGATCTTGGTAACCAGTTTTTATAAGATTACCAGCAGCCAAGGTAGTTGGGATGTCTCTCCGTTCGATTATCTAGCGATCCATTTAGGTCGATTTCCGCACATGAACGATTGGATACATTTTCATTGATATCTAATGTTTCCTAAGTTATTCGTCAATTTGGTTTGAAATGACCACACTGAGGATGGTAATGCTCAACGGTGAAGTTCCAACTTGAGAAAATGTATGATACAATCTGGGGTAATCCAGCTATGTATAGCGGCATCGTGCATTAATATCGCCTCCCACCAACTGATCGCTCATATAGAACGAAATCACGAAATGTTATGGAGGGCTCCTCCACCAGCTCCGATGACCGCATGGATTCCCAGGGCGTCACCTCACGATCCGACTCCCACCTTCCATCCAGAAGAGATCCCGGGTCACGGTTCGGTCTCAATCTCTCCTCAATGCAACAAGTCTGTCACCCCATCACGATCTCTTGTCTAACCCGCAGACCCTTGTGGACGTACCTTGTTCGACGTCCTTCCCATCCGGGTGCTCCCCCAACTTCCTTCAAGTGCTTGTTAAACATTGTTACTAACTTGTTCACAGAGCCTGTTATTGCCTCGTGGGAGGTGAATGTATTGTAACGGACTCTGCAGCTTCGCTGACACGCTGTTTACATACAAGGAGACCGTACACAGTTAAACAGAAAAGAAAAATCCTCGCTTATTCTATTTATTCATATATTTACATGCGGCATTATTGAAGGAACTGTTGAATGCCACAAATAGTCATATAGCAATGTGTAAGCTCTCTACGCCATCTGCATAGTAAGAAAATATTAGCTGTGACGAAAACCACGGGAAAGTATCAACTTTCAATACAAGGCTTCCAATTTCAGAAGTTGAAATAGTGGAAAATTAGAAAGTCGAAAAATTTCAACTGAACGGTCATGAGGGAGAGATCTAGAACAACGTTTACTTCACATTTCCCTAAAGAAATGATGCATGAATGGGAAGGTTTTGATTGTAGAACTGTTTTACAGTTTAGCACAGTATGTAAATAACCTTAATGTAAGTAATCCACGTGCTGTATAATTCAACCTCCTCACACCGCTTTCTTTGACAAAATGCTTAGTTAGGTTGTTTTAGTGATTTGCAAATTGTACTATTAATCATTATTCGCAATTATGACTTTAATTTGCACCAACCACTGCAACTTTTTATTCATAAACCTGTCCTGAATAATTCATTCCTTCTTCAGTTTACAACTCACATTTAAACCTTACATGTGAGTTGTCACCTGAAGGTGGAATAAATTATTTTGAAGAGCTTTGTGAATAAAAAGTTACAGTGATAGGTAATCTAAAGATTACTTATGTACACAACAGTAAGTATAGTTTTAGACTATGAATGGGTTCTCACAGTTTATGTTGTTTACATGTTTATTTGTTTTGATTCCTTGATTACTTTGATATTTAAATAATAAACTACTATGTTATCGGGTCGAGAACCGTATCCTTTTGTGCTCCATACCGAACATTTTGTAGGTAGATGCCCAATCCTCAAGCCATACCGTATTAAGTATTTTTGGGAACCAACACTTCCAAGAAATGCGGTGAAACAGATATTTAATGGGAGTAATTGGCATTCGTTAATCAATTATGTGTAGGAAGCATGGGCCTACCGAAGCTTTCTGGTACGAGAGTTTAATTATAATAAGCCATTTGACATAACCTAAGGATTTAAATATTGTTATCTTCCTAATTAATTTAATAATTTATTATTGCTAGTGTTTGTGATTGTAATCAAGTGTTATGATTGTTGCTAATTTATTTTTACCCTGTTAAAACATTGTTCTCTTTGTGATGCAGATTGTTTATTGTTTTTTTTATATGAATTACTCCGTTCCATCTATCCCCATAATATGAATATTTGTTGTTCCCCCATTATTGGCTATCATACTAATTTTTATTATCATTGCGGCGTACTTCGGCTGACGGCCGAAAGGCGAAAGTCTCTCCATGTGATTCTCTAAATGTAAATTGATTCAATGTTATAAATTGCATGTATAAATAAAAAATAAATAAAAAATAAGTTATCTTATCAAATGGTTATTGCTTACCATCAACTGTCTGGTGAAAGCAGCAGAGTCGGGGATATGTGCTTTGTGTTCTAAAAATGCCTTAGTCTTGCCCCTTGTGATCGCTAAAGTTCATACCCACCCATTTCCTCGTTTTCTAAACGCGACTTGGTAGCCTCGAGGTACTCATGAGCGCTCATTGTTCTTTCCTTTGGAATATAGTTGCCATGTTCGGAGCATCCCTCTGCATTTACGTGAAATGAGCATGTATTAAATAGTATATACTTGCATTCATCATGAAATCGCTTCGTGCACGAGCAATATCATGTAGGCACAAGATAAAACCCTAAAGGCCAACACATTATAATAATGTGAAGCAGGACCAGTATGATTTCTTGTAATTCGTATCTCTCTTGGCATGTTTGACTTTATGCGCTCACTCTAAACGACCCTGAAAAAATTTCCATTCATGCAGCAGATCGTATTAACAGATTTTCGTGGATAATCGTACTATATTATGTTACTTTGTTTTAAAATTTGAGCACTTTGAGTGCAAAGAAATTTTTAACCATCAATTTTATGATGAATTACTTCGTTCTAAATCTCATTCTACAGTTCAAAACAGATTTTGGATGTTTAGCAACTTTTCAGTTTTTAATCGATTTTCAGCAAATATTAATGACATTTCAGTACGTTTTTTACCATAATTTTGTGAATACATTTTTTAATGCTCTACTTCTTTGTTGATACACTTTTTTTTTGGCTAAAATTCTGATAAAAATATAAATCTAATAATTTTTAGACGTTTATGGTAATTTTTAGTGATATTTTAAGCACATTTTTTATATAGGTATAATATACATAAAATATATATGAAAAATCGATGAACTCTGGAATTCGTTTCAGAATGTCTCAAAACGGATTTCGATAAAGACATTTTCCGAAAATTTTGATTTTGAAATTTTTGGAGCCAATGCAGTGGCTTCATTTTCTACGAAAATTCGCTCATTGTACCTTATAATTTAGTATCTTTCATATCCTTGCGCAATCGTCAATGATTCGGCCCTCGCTACAATCAATCGAAGGCCTTTTCCAGCAGTTGAAAGAATCTAAAAAGTATATTTTTCCAGAACATTTTCCCCTTGATTCCTTTTGAGTTCCTCCCAAGAGTACCGACCTTGTTTCTTTGATGCTTATCTGCTTTGGATTACTCAGCTGGATTCCTTCGCCTCTCAACGAGGGGGGGTTCCTAGAAGCCGACCGGAGGGCGTAATTATTATCGAACATTAAGAAAGAATGTCCGGTATTAGGGTAGGAGATTGCGAGACCATGGGAAATATGAGGTGATTCGGCCCGAGGTCGAAATTCGGCTACGTGAGCGCTGACACCTCATCGTGAGCTCACTGAGTCGTGGTGTTCATGCCTCATTTAGTTACCCTTTTTGGCAAATGCATCAACTGATAACATAAAATAAGCAGTACGTACACCTCTGAGTTCATTCCTTCATCTTAGCAAATTAATCTCTCCCTCGTTCTTGCGCGGCCCAAACGAATCCTCATCAGGCAAAAACAGAACAGAAGAGTTTTCTATGAATAAAATTGCAGTAGATTTCTTCTCTCGGTTCTGCCCTCAAGATCAGAAACCCATTCTTGCTTCCTCTACATGAAATGTAAATGATTCATAAAGCACATGAATACACGATAGGAATATGAATTTCATATATTACAAATGATAGCAGTAATTGTTCCATGATTGGAACAAACTAAAGGAAAACCAGGTTCCGTAGGTATCTTATTCTATTCGAAACTGCAGAGTCAGCTTTTCGAGTTTTTTTAATGTTCTACTTCTACTTTAAACATTATGTACAATGATTTTTGAAGTGCAGCGGATGTAATATAGAGCTTTGCAAAAGTTATGCCAGGTTGATATGTATAAATCCCAAACTTTGTCGCGAACTTCAAATTTGGACCTATCCTAGTATCTCACTGATCTGAAAAAATATTACCGCCCCGATTGCTAGTGAATTACCTCAAGTCAACACAAGAACAAAAAACGCTGCAAATTATTACACAAAGGTTTATTATTTCTGTATTAGAAAGCCTTTCTACGCAGATAATTGGTCTATAATTATTATTAAGCTCCATATATATCTAGTAAATGATCAAAACTTGGCGCTTCGTGCCTCCCAAAAGGGTTCACACCTTTACAGCTTAGGACCCCACAATTTTACGGTTTATAGTAGGTAATGAAATATGTTATAAAAATTTCAAAACGACAAGTCAAAAAACTTAGTAAAACAAGCCCCAGAGGCCCCTCAGCTGTTCAGTGATCTCCGTACCTTGTACATGTTTTTTAGGAGTCCTGAACAAGCTACATTAAATTCAGCAACGTGTGTCGATTAGGAAAGAAATTGGCCTCGGAGGTTCCGAGAACTGAGAATATTACAGCAATACAAAATAACGAGGTGACTCAGAAAGAGTAAAGCGAAGACCACCTAGAAGTTTTAACGATCGTCTGTTCCCGAACAAGAAATTTTTGATCAAACTCTACATACACGTATCAAAAAGCGTTAGACTCAAGGAATTTGAAAACGAATTTCCACGAAGGAAATTTTGGATTCATTGCGATAGCTCAATTTTTTTTAACCTAATTTTTTTGTTTCTTAATTGACCAATTATGACGTTTCACGCTATTTAGGTACTTCTTGGTTTCTTTATTCCGCCATGGAATTTTTCGAAATCATTAAAAACTATTCAATGATCTATACATTCATGAAATGTAAACGAGGAAGCTATGTGCCGCACCCAACTTGGCAGACTTTTTTTCTTCTACTTTACATTTTTCTTCGACACACCTAGCGGGGCAATGTTTTCAGCCCCCAAGTCGACGAGTCCTTTCTCAGATGACTTCATTCTTATTTAGAGAAAGTACTCTTAAAACAGAACATTGAGTTCCATCCTTCAGTAACCTTGGACTGGTTTCAAAAATTTTGTTCAAATTAAGAAAACAAAACATGTAAGTAGTTCCGACGAAATATTTTAGTTTTTGACATTTACCTAAGTTTTAAAATAATAGTTAAAATTTTCTGATAATAATCCATATAAACTTTGGAATAATCGTTCAATCAATCGACTTCGGCCTGCTTCTATTGTTTTGCGGTTGTAGAGCCAAAATTAATTCTTCGATTCTACCTTTGACTTCTGATTCACCATGACACATAACAATGTCTCCAATAAAGCTTGTTGAATGCCGTTCGCCTTGATCTCTACCGCAGTACCCAACCTGGGAGGAGCACGAATAAACAGTGCCACGATGTCTGCTGCCAATCGCAATTTCATCTCCCCGTCTATACGTCTATCGGACGATTCAAAAGGAAATCAGTTATGCCGCGAGATGCTGTAAAGAGCGTAACGAGAACACCTAAATAGACATGACTCCCGACTCGGGTTCGAACGGGCGTTGAGAATCCCAACTATAGCGGCTCGATGTGTATTCATAGAAGGATACATTTGCATATTACAGAAACCAGGGGCATAGAATTTGCATGGTAACGGAGGTCTGAAGGCAATGCTTGGATTCTTCTACTCCAATTAAACATATTTGACGTGCTCTAACGGGCGGGTTGTCTTGTTTGACGTTCGTGAGCTTCGAGGATGAATGGGAATGACTCACCCCGTTTTCGCCGTCCTTAACCCTCGAGAGAGCTTTTGAAGCTTTGGGAGCTTGTTGCGAGCGTTGGGCAACATCGGTGCTGTTGGCAGTCACCTGAAGGACCGTGAGATCTGAAGGACCGGATTTTTCGAACTTTAACGTACGTGTGCTGGATTGTGGCATTTGAGTGGGTTTTCACGATTTCATGGGGCTTAAATGGAGTCCTGGATGATTTCAAATTATTTCAATCTGTTTAGGTAACAGTTTTTTGAAAACCGTATAATTGTTTCACAGTTATAATGTTGGATAAAAATGTCACTCACCAAATTCATCCCTCTAATTCTAATTCTAATTTAGTTACGCAACAGGTAGTAATTATTTCCTGTGCGAAGGTCCTTGACTCCACCTAGGAGCTTAAGCTCACTGCTGGCTTATTCTTCCTGTGGCGGGCTAACTATATAACAGTTACTTTTATGTGCTCATTACTGTACGTAATAACTATCAATTTTTGGGAATAACAATGAAATATTTCGCTGTAATTATTGTCTACCTGTATTGGCCCAGAAATGTATTGTTATTCTTATCAGATAGCCTGGCGACATAGTACAGGATTTTGACTGAACCCTATGCCTAAGACGTACCTAACCATATCAATATACGTCGTCTAATTTTATTTACTTATGTTTCACTCGGCACAATTCAATTATCTTAGATTATCGAAAATTTGTATTGTAGGTTGTCAAATTATGTAGGAACACCGTCAAATTATGTACGAGATGGACCTTTTCGAGAATTATTTGTCGATTTGATATTTCAGACATTAATCCCCCTTACCTACGTAACATTCACATAATTTATAATTACTAGATATTAATATTATATATATGAGATCTTAACGAAAAATATTTTTGTTTCAGGTGAGGAGAATTTCTTTGCGTTTTATCATCGCAAGTAACAATATTGTAAGTAATATTTTGCTATGCTATTAAGCTATGAACCAATGGGGCAAAACCGGGTTTTGTCAGCAAATTTTTCCTCATACATAGGTTTTTCTATTTCTATTGATTTTCATGTACTAGCGAAGTGTAACTCCCTTAGTTTTCATAGCAGGAAAATCGTTCGCCACTTTTTGGAATGCTTTAATTTTATCACAAGATCTCATGATCCCTAACCCATTGTAGTGCCAAGGAAAGCTGATTTATTACGCTAAGTTATAAACTAATATTGCTAAGTAACCATAATGAACTAATAATATGAAAAGAAGGCACTATGGTACTATGGTAGGTATACAATTGAGTAGTCGGTAATTGTAAGCAGTAGGTACTAGAGTATTGCATCTATTGGCTCTTTCCCAATCAGCTAAGTGAGTAAAATTTTATCCTGTTATCCCTAGGAAGTTGAAATTTGATAGGGATACTCTCTAGGACACTAAAAGACGATTGCATTTATTGGATCTTTCCTAATCAGCTGAGTGAGCTAAAATCTCTCCTGTTCATCCAAGGAAGTTAAGAGTTGATAGGAGACTCTCTGGGACATTATGAGACGATTGAAATGACTGGCTCATTCCTAATCAACCGAGTAAGCTACATTCTTTCTTGTTCATCCTAGGAAGTTGAAATTAGATATGGAGACTCTCTGGGGCACTAAGAGACGATTGAATTGATTGGGTCTTTTCTGATCAGCTGACTTAGCTAATTTAATTGAGACAATTTTAACTTGAGACACAAACACATATTTCACAGGGGGAAAATAAGGCATATCCATGTATCGATGTATCCGCATGTAGTGTAGATATTTCTTTTGTTTCTTTTCTTGTCCAGTTATATTTCGATAATGCACCTTAGACTCAGTTTGGTAGGTAATTTTTTTGGAACAGTGTTCTGCGGTGAAGGGCTATCTAATACAGGTTTACTATGTACGGGGCTTATAAATAAATAATTGATAGATATCATCCCAAAGATACACGTGGACGGCTGACGGACATTGCAGTTTTGGATTCTACGCACCTTGAAACTAGAAGTGACACAGTTAGAGATAAAGTATTTTTTTCTTCCTATACGATTACAAAGGCTTATTATTGGAAATAATAAACCAAAAGTTAATACAACAATTCAAAAAATAAATTTTAAGATCCAACAATTTCGCAAATAACAACAATTTTTTTTTTCTCCATAATACAAGTACGGTAAAGCTCGTATATTTCAGTCTAAGAGATGAATGTCTGGTACTCTTTTTCTCTTGAGACGTCGGAGTTGATGGCTCCCCCATTGTGCCAATAGGTTTGATGGAGTCCTTGATCACCTCTTTGACTTCCTGGACGCCAAGATCTCTGTAGTACAGAATTTCTGACGTACCAAGGTGCGTCGGTTATCAGTCTTTGTGCTCTGTTTTTCTGCACTTGAACCTTTTTGATTTGGGTTTTGTAAGCAAGGCCCCACACAGAACTACCATACTGCCAAATCGGCCTTATTAAATAAGTAAAGCAGACGTTATGTGTCTGTTGTTAGTGGTGAAATGCGGCCGAGCATAGGTTCGAGATGATTGATTCTAGATCGTAGTCCTTTGACCAAGTCGCCCATATGTAGGTTGTATGTGGGCCGTTGTTCCAGGTGAATGTCAAGATATTAAACAGAATCTACGTATGGATTTTGCCTATTGTTTAGGCAAAGCAAGTTTTCGTGAAAGTTGTTTTTTTAAAGTGATGGTGGACAATGTGGTTTCATTCATGGATATTCTCCACTTTTTGTCCAATGTTCGATTTCCTCCAAGTGATGTTGAATGTTGTTTGATGTTGAAGCCAAGGTTCCCGAAGTGCTGCGAGACAATATCACATGGTCATCAGCAAACAAGGCGTAGGTGGTGTTCGGCGATACCGGCACGTCGCTCACGTAAATCAAATAGAGGATTGGACCCCATACGCTTCCCTGTGGTACTGTTGCGTTTATACCCTTGTCAGGGTTGCCAGGTGAGATGGGGAGAAAACCGGACAGAGTTGGAAAGCATATCAAACAACTCATTAAAAATGTTACTGAAATTAATCCCGCGCACGTGGCAAAATTGCTTTTCCTTCAAGAATTCTCAGTATTATAATAAATTTTCTTCAATTTTAATAATTTTTTATTTTAATTAAAATTATGTGTTGTTTTGAATTATTTTTTTTTACCGATGATTTCAACCAGTAGGTACCTTTATTCGTTTCTATACGATAATAGTTAACGTATCACATATAGACAGAAGGTTGAATAAATACGGACTACATAATAATTGCTATACATCATTTGGAAACCACTAAAGAAACACAACTTTAATGGACAGCTCAATCGAGTCGAGACGAATTGTACTCGTGTTCTTCTTACTTAAATTCTTTGATTTACCTATGATTTTCCTGGTGCCTAATTAAATAATCCACAGCTCATTTTTCGGTTTTTTAGTCTCTCAAAATAATAATCAGTGTAGGTATTATAAGAACTTTTATAAAGTACCATATACGTAATTAATATACTGTAGGCAGGCAGGCAACATTCGAATCAGTAAATATCTATCTGGTACACAACTTAGGGTTTGTTCGGACACGTAGTTCGTAACCGTTCGTAACTGGACACGCCCACTTTTGGCTGTTCGGACAACACGAGAACCAGTTCTGGAAGACCTCGAACTAGCAGTTCGTTGTTCGGACGTAGTAGTTCGTTACCGTTCCGAACCAGTTCTACCAGTTCGGTCTTTTTTCCAGAACTAATAGTTCTAGACATGCGCAGTAAACAAGCTTGGCCCCGCCCCGTATGCACGTACCTCCCGCCAAACTTTCAAGTTGTCATCAGCCTTCTTATTCACGTTCTCGCGCTCACATTTTTATCTGATGTCTTTTCAATTTATCTTGCCCTTAACGTTTCATACAACTGTAAGTAACTCGTGTAGGTACACGATTGCGACCTTACGGTACGACATAAAAACATTCCGATTCTAGAGATGGGTTTCTATACCCCTACTTAAAATAGCCTAAAATTATTATTTTAGGGTTAAAAAATCGAAGTACCTATGTGAAAAAACGTCCTTTTTAGCAGTTGTTGCCTTTTCTCTTAAACGCCTCGAGGGATTTTGATGAAATTCATAGGAGTTATTCTTCTTCTGGGTGAAAATTATACTCAGTTCCCCTCATCCCGTAAGACTGGTAGGTACTTAATTAGCAAAAAAGTTCTTAAATGGCCAATTGGGTGGGGGGGGGGGGGGGGCACTTTTTGGTCTATTCTCCAAACTGGCTCGAGGGATATCAATGTAATTCATAGGAGTTACCGAGGTAAAGGTCAGTTCCTGACAGGGCAACTCTCAACTAATTATAGAGGTTTAGTTCAGATTTATGTGTTCAGTAGCCATTTTCAAAACACATCAAAGTCAAACCTTGGGCGGAAATACATTGAACATGAAAGTACGCAATTCAATTCAAAACATTTTATTGAATAACAATTTAGGTATTGCTGCTTAAATGTAGTATCACAAGATACTAACAGGCCTCATAAACATTAACAGGCGGTTAACAGACCTGATAAAGTATAACAAAAATATTGAGTTATAGTTTTTATAACACAAATTACAAACATGTAACCACGTTTTGGGAAAAAGACGGAGAGGTTATCAGGTTATCAATTCCGAACTACACGAAATGGCGTTCGGACTGGGAGTTCTGAACCGGTTCCCATCCCCTCCCTTTGCAGTTCGATTCCGAACTAGATGAATTCCGAACTGGTTCGGAACTACGTGTCCGAACAAACCCTTAAACTACTGGTTACAACTTGAACTACTAACTTAAGATTATCCTCATTATTTCAAGATTATTTATCTCAGACTAAAAATGAAAGAGAGAATGCAAAAGTTATCTAGTAATGGCTACTAGAAAAGATGAAGAATTCCTTCTCTCAAAGAAAGGGCCAAGACTATGAATGATTATGGACTTTTAGATAGGTTTCTAGCATCTATTGCCTAAATACCGATGTAGGTAGATCCTCCAGAAGTTATGGCTATTTTCGTAAGTATAGCAACCTACGAATAAGACCTATGAAAACCGGACATTCGACGTTCAGAGTGAAATTAAATTTTCGTCCGGACAGCTTGGTGAAAAGCCGGACTGTCCGGGCCAAAACCGGACACCAGGCAACCCTGACCCTTGTTAGGAGATGTTGCGTTATCACACTTTTCATGGAAAAGTGCGACCTGAGAGAAAATATTGTATTAGCCTACAGAACGTATCTGGCAGTAGTGGCTTCACTTCCTTAGTAACAGTTGAAGATCCCCTCTCGGCTCCATTGGAAAACGGCCGAGCGCGAACGGGATCGTTTTGTGGGGACTCGCCGTATGCACGAAGGCTCCACGCTCCGCCGCCGAGCTGGTATTTGGAACGGAACCACTTCCCCTCGGCCAAGTTTCCAATCCGCGCAAAACTCGAATTGTTTGCAGGACCCCAGTGCGATCATTAGCGCTAATATTCGGGGATTCCAAACGCAGGGGGAGGAACGCTGCTCTACATAACAAACAAACCACTCAGCACCAACCTATACTACAACAAGAACGTTAGTTTTCTACAAAACAATGAAAACGTCTAGTTTTAGGATACACACTACTTTTGCGATATATTTATTGACATTTTGTGTTTTTACTTTGGCATATTAAATCGAAAAGTGTTACGTTACGTTACGTTACCGAAAAGTGTTACTTTTGATTTTCTGATACTTATTGCTTACAACCAAATCGTTGCTACGGAACTGTATCTTAGGCATTTGTTATCGTTCGACAAAAATCGTTCGCCAGTCGTTGTTTTCTCAAAATTATTGTTGAAGAACTTGCAAACAATCGCTTGGGGCAACTAAACACGTGATCGTCAATTCGCTGGAGGAAGAATTACCAAATTACAACAATTTATACACATCCTACACAATTCTCAATTAACATAACCATAATTAGCTACGTTTTGGATTTTTCTATATAAAATGGTGAATTTCATGGGTCTCCACTACTTTCCATTCCAAATCTATTAATTGTACGGTGCACCAAATAATCAAAAGAAAGCAGCAGAGTTGAAATTTGATTTTGCAAATATTTATCTCAAAGAAGGAAGCTACAGCCAAAGATTATTGTTTTTCTTTATTTTCAGACATTTGGGACAGTTTCATTCATTAGAGTATCTACCTCTGATTGCGGAATCGCATAACTCTTCTAGGTGAGCATTGAAGCATATTGTAGCTTTTGATTGTTTTCAATGTTTCCAGAATATGTAAGAAATCGTTTTGGTGTGAGATGCCTAGAATCAGTTCCGTTGAAGGATTAAAATAATTATATTTGAATTGTATACCAACATACTGTATGTATAGGTACACCAAAATTTCGTTATACCCTTAATTATCGGTTTTAACGAAGTCCTTACCAAAACTATACCTTAGTCCCTCCAATAATAAAGTTTCCGCTCATATTTTACGTGTTGATTTCTCTTGAAAAACGTGGTTTCTTGTTTGTTTGTCGTCTGTGTTTCCACTAATCCATTAATAGAAAAAACTTTTAGAGAGACTCAAACAAAGAAGACTGAGAGACAGAGAGTTGGTGAGAGGGGGGGAGGAGGGAGAGAAAGGGAAGATGGATAGATAGAGAGAGAGAGAGAGAGTGAGAGAGAGAGAGAGTGAGAGAGAGAGAGAGAGAGAGAGAGAGAGAGAGAGAGAGAGAGGAGAGAGATTTTGTGGGTTGGGCCAAGTTGATCATCGTTAAATTCCATCAATCGAATTCTTGTACGTAGCATGTACTGCTCTTCTGATCTTCTATTTTTAATATTTCTAAATGTCGTATAACAGCAAATAATCTGTTAATACACTTTGATCTAATACATAAAGATTATTTATAAATAATCCTCCACCAAACCATAACTTTACAGAAATAATTTCAACAACCATCAAATGATGCTATGAGCTACCCCCAAAGTTTGGAACATGTTTCACTGGTATACATCCACAATTACATATTTTGAGGTGTTAATCTAATATGTAATTATGATATGTAATGTAATGTATGTAATGTAATTATGTAAATATAATATTGGTTTTGAAAAATTTCATTGTACTCAAGTTGCAAGAATTAATAAAATTTAACATTATATAGGTAGGTACGTAATACGAAAGGTGGTAATTTATTAAAAGCCGGTCATACGATCATGCTGCATGACTGGAACTTTCTAATTTTACAGCATCAAAATAGCAGGGATCATTTTGGAAAATAACCCTTTTCACAGTAGGAAATAATTATATACTACTCATGTTTTTTAAAGTATTTCTAATCAAACGAAAACCTGATTATAGATTGGTAGTTTAGGTATGGTTCAACATGAACAAGTTCGTATACACACAACGAGTGTTTTGCAAGATTTGGAGTAGGTAGGTAGGTTAAAACGGATGTTACCTACTGTAGGGTGTGTTACGGTGCTTGTTACCAGATCTTGTTAACCGTCAAACAGATGGTCGCGCCAGTTTTCGCGTAAACGAAGCCAGCGCCATACTTGGGGGCCCGAGCCACCTTATTAGGGATTGTCCTTCCCGTGGTATCGACTTGACACGATATAACAGGGGTTGACGCGAATTTGTCGCATACTTCCATGAATGACGTGACTTGTAAAACTTACACTACGGATACCTTCTGACATTTCGGCTCCATTCTCACCTCGTTAGCTCCCTTCACATACCTTGGGTTATTGCTGTACCTAATAGTCGTAAAGGGTTATTTTTTGTATAATTCTCTCAACATCGACATTAAAGGATCTATAAGGTCTACTTTCACCTAAATCGTAGACGAGTTTAAGCTCGGAAAGATTGAAAATTTACGAAGATTACAGCTCACCATCTTTTACAGAACGGTGCTCGAGTATATACTGCCAAATCCGGTCATGATATGGTCGCGTAGCTTTTGTGTGCGGTTGTTATTTCTACTTATAGAAATTAATTTGCGTGAGTTGACATTTAAAATCAATCACTACACTTTGAAAAAAAGTTTAATGCGTAGATGCGTTACCTAATATTTTTCAGTTACGTTTTCGTTGATAGTTGGTATCCCTCCAGAAAGATGGCAAATTTTTAACATGCTCGCCCTTCATAACGGGATTTATTTAATCACTTGAGTTGATGAAGACCGAACCTCGTTTTATAATAGAACAATACAAGAAACTCTAGACTGAAGTATATAATGAATCTTGTATTGCCATAAACATCATATATATAATAAATGATAGAACAAACGTCAAATCATTCTTGTAGTCATCTTTCTTTTCATGATCGACCAGATGGTAAAGTAAAATGTGAATATTTTAGATAGGTACATATTCAAAATTCCTTTGGCACACAATCTGTGAGTATCAAGCTAAATGGGATGGAAGGAGAGTGACAAGCACGTGGTGGAGAAAAGGGGGAGGCACAAAGCTCCCAGTGGAGCCAGCCGGGGCCAGAGTGCCACCCACCATGGCGGCTCCCCAGGTTACCTACCCATTACTCAATAGGCAGGCCTATCGAGTGAGGATCACTCAACAGGGAAAAATGTCAAGCCCCCAGGCCACATGAGAAACGCAACAAAAATTACCGTTCTGCAGCCATGCACAAGGTTAAGGGAAAAATTATGCATAATGATATCACATTTCGATAGGATAATGAATGGCATGCCCTTATATAGTAACTACTATATTGATTGGAAACGGTACAAAACTTCCCAATTTTATGCACAAATGTCTGAAATAATGTCAAAATTTGGTAATTGCAACATGTGGTCAACAGATAAGAGGTGGTGGTTGCGTTGACGAGTTAACATTCCCGACACTTCAAATTGTCCAAATTTATATTGCACAGTTTGTCTAAACTCTGTTATCTAGGTAAACTTTCTTCCAAACTGGGGTTTTGGGATTTGAGGTGTTTGAAGACGCTTGTGATTTTGCAAAGGAGGTAAGCGTTTTATTCTGCTCTACCATGCCCTCCACATTTTCAAATTCGATTGTTTCCATGGTTTTTCTCGATCAGTTTTTTGTGTAGCTTGCATTTATGCTATCATGTTTTGGAAATAAAGATAACATGGGATAATGCAATTGTCAATTACTAGTTCCCAAACTGACGCTCCCCTCAGTGATTGACAGTGCTGTCAACATGGATCTCTATTCGTTCTTGTCATTCGTTCTTCTTTTTTTGTATTTATATAAATACATAGCAGCTTACGAGCTGCTAGTTTACCAATAGAATCCTACTGTGCTTATGTTATCAAGAAAACATTGTACCTACTTTGTTTTCCGGTGATATTTTCATCTTGTCTTTATGAATACTCATATTAATTTTATATGTAGATTAATAAAACTAAGTTCAAATGCTCAAGGGTCATTCTCATTTCATTTGCCGCTTTCATGTCCCCGACGACGAATTCTCACAATTCTTGACCAAAACTAGCGATTTTGGGGAAAAAAAGGATCGTATAACTTGGGAGATCAACGAAGTAATAATTTGACTGCCCAAAATCCCCTTTAACCAGTACTCAGTGATGACGAATGAAACCTGAAATTCTGGAAACTCATTAGTGTTACTGTCCCCCCCTACCTAACACGTAAGTAGAAGTTAGGTTGTTACTAAACAATGACACTCTACAACTGGCCAGGGTTACTGGCTGCAGTTAGTTGGTTCCTCTTTATTTAGAGTAAGGATTTACATTTTTAAGACTTTTCCCAACCCGTGAAAAACTAGTTTTTCAGTCAGTCCCCCATTTCTCTTCTCAATGGGACCTCAGGAATGTTATCATTTTTGTGACCAAGAAAGCCGATGGAAAATGGCGTGTAATAGTCAGAAGTGAAGGTTATATTGTCCAGTTGAAGATGTGAGACTGCAGTGGAGTGCTTGGAGTTGCAGCAGTTTTTACAGTGAAAGAAGCCTAAAAACATGAGGTGTATTTTTATTTTCAATCATGAGTGTTACCCTAATTACTAGTGTTGTTAGTGGTTAAACAAAATAATCCGATATCAAGAACCATACTGCTTGGTGACAGGTTTCAAACAGTAGCCACCCCCGAGTTTTGCCACTTCATCATCCTGTGTGACGCCATTTTCACTGGAAATTCTCATGAGTGTTACCTCTCAGGAGTGTGACCAAGGATGGGCAAAAAATATATAAAATACAACATCAATGAAAAACTCACTGTTCATTTATGGAACACAAATCTGCAATGTACTATGAGTAGTATTTGCCGATCTAACCTCATTTTCGAGCACTTTCATACTTCACGTCACTGAGATTCTCAAACGACCCAAAGCGGCAAATGAAATGAGAATGACCCTCAATTTATTTGTAAAATGTTGAAATAAAATGTTTTGTTGATGCAAGGAATCATTTATTGCAGAGGAACTGCTGTGTCAATCTTAGGGTGTCAATCACAGGTAAAATAAAAAATGTGGCTGTCAAATACTGGGTCAAAAAATTGATTTCGAAAAAACGAATTTATGATGTTTCGTGGCTGGAATTGGTGATTTTTTCAATACCGAGCAGTTTGAGGACATCCTGATGTAGCAGTAGATGTAAGCTTCAAGTTTGAATAAATGAAAAACATAACCTAATTGCTTGTCAAAGTCAAAATGCCTCTTAAGCACTGGCCCAGTGTGACTATTAAGGTGCCAACTTATCATTATACTTTTCAAAAATTCACTATTTTTCTTCTTTAACTTTAGGGAGCTGGCCTCATTTACTGAGAATAAATATTTAGATTGGGTTTGATGTGTGTTACTCACAGGGACCGCCGTTGAGGAAAACATCAATCTCTCTCTCCTCAAAACCCTAATCACGCGAATTATTAACCTAATCGTCACTATGATTTCACACTGCTTGAAAGTGCCGCCGTCAAGCGAATGATCGACTTACGTATTATACAAATGTTTGAAAAATGTGAATCTACGAGCTCGTTAACACGTTAGTTTTGGAACACCTCGAGTGAACCGGTTCGGGATTTGACTCACAAATCCACAAAGCTCCATCGATTTGCAGATGAGGTTACCGTTACATATATTGTCTGTTAGATGGTCTGTTAAGGTCAACAAAGTGGGATGGGAGCGGTCATTTATCAAAGATTCGAATTATTGAAACTCGAAGTTGATTGATATTATTTCCATACAAGTAGCTTTCCCGTGTTCTCATATTTCCCTGACTTCGGAACGTTTTACAAATACCTTGTATTACATGTATGTATTTGATCTACCTTGTTTATCTAAACGCGAAAGATGAAACTAGGAAACAGTGAAGAGCGGAGGAGTGATCGATCGACCCACACGATTCAGTGACGTCAGGGTGGGCACATAGTGCTTTGATTATAGGAATGTGATGGGCAAAATCAGCGTTTTTATCACCTGCCTGGACTTCAGCATAGTGTGGAGGTGAGGAAAACAACTTTGGTTAAACCGAAATTATCACTATATCGAGTAGGTACCTGCAAACGATATTAGGGAGTTTTTACAGCTTTCCGTCTGAGTCGTTCATCTAATTCCAAGTCGTTGAACGAAAAGAGTTTTTTTCCCGCGCAAACAAACCAGAAGTTAGCCACTGAGTCGTACTGTACGAATAGGGAATCGTTGTACGATTGAATGGAACGATTCAAAAGTCAGACTAACGTGACTACACTACCCTTTAAGCCTGAGACATAGATTAGGTACCTAAATTATAATGTATTCTTTCATAATGGAAGAAGTATGAAATTATCAACAACTTTATCTATGTGGTGTAGTTTTTTCACTAGAAATAGATGAGGTAGAAGAAGGAAGGGGAATTGGAAGGGTAGTTATTAAGGCAGCATGAAAACGCGCCCTGGATCAGGAGTATGTCATTCGGGAACTTCAAAATGATCAACGATCAAGAAGTATATTATGAATACGTATCTACATCTACCTATTACGTACCTTGGCCAATTACGTTTCATTAATGATTGAAGATGTGGATACCTGCTAAAATACGCGACAACGGGCGAAGGCAGCAGTTTCTGTCAATCTTTTCTATAAAGTGTCACCGTCCCTACCCATCTTATCAAAATAGATCTATCAATATCGGAGCTTCGTCTATAGCAACCAATTTTAGGTGTAGTATGTGTGATGGGTACCTATTTCAAAAAAATTAGTAGGATGCCATCCTCAGACTTGTGTCCAAATACCCTCGATTGAAATCGGACTGAGGTAGATCGAGGAGCTTTAGAATCCATTAAAAGGTATCAACATGATATTTAAGTGAGGATGGATCCTGCAAACCAACCACCTTTTTTTAGAATCTCGAATATTAGAAGGTGCATGTCATGCCACCTTGAAATAGGAACCAAATAAATGATTATAGGTTATCGTTATGCAAGGTTCTTGCGTATTCGGAGCTGTATTCGGCTTCCCTTGAGCTACGAATAGGACTTTTCTATTCGTACTACAAATAAACCGCTAACCGCTAGCATTTTGCGCGCATGCGCAATGATCCATTTCTATTCGTAGCTCCTCCCACTCGACTACGACTCAGCGTTGCAATAACTCTCTATTATTGGTAATTCTCAATAAGTCTTTTCCTATAAAGATTTTCCATTACCATAATTTATATCGACGTATCAACAAACGTATATTTGAGTAGAAAACTACACTCAGCTTGACTCTAGTTTTTCCTTTACTTAATACTATCCTATGATTCCAGTTGAGATACGATGGGGTCCAAAAGAGATTCTAAGTTTAACATCTTCAGTTACCTACCACTCCTTAAGCTTCCACAATGATGAGTGATATCACATTTATCGAATGCCTATGTCGCATTGTTGAACTGAAATGAAGCAGTTAACCAACTTGTCACTTTTATGTGGAAAGAACTCATGGTTTTCCTGACGGTCATAAACTATCAGTTACGATATCGCCATTTTATTTCGCCCCATAGGTACCTAGATCCTTCATTTCCATGAAAAATCATGAGTGAAATACCTCGCCTCGTTTATGTGCTAAGTCTTCGAGTGGATTGCTGGGAACGACTTAGTTTAAAAGAAATTCAGTTTGAAATTGCAGGGAATTCCAATGTTAAACTGATAGCTCATCTCTACCTACGAATGCCGTTAAAGGTATCTTCATTGCATCAAGATCAATTAACCGTATGACCTGAATGTTTTTCTATCGCTTCGTTTTGTACCAAAATACCTCATCATTATGAAACACTGCGTGTTCTGATTGAAAATTTAAGACCCAAATATTATTGTCCTATTTTAACACAAGTTTAACACCATCTTTCGAACGTCCTTCAGAATCTAGGTCATACGGGTAAGGCTTCTTATTTAAGAGGGACGACCTATTGGAATTGATCCAGGGGGTGGGGGACAACCCAAGGATGAGAAAAAAATAACCACATACAAATCCGTTTCAGTTTGTGTGTGTGTGTGTGTGACAAATTTTGTCGACGCTGCACAGGCCACAATTCTCAACCGATTTTCGAGGTTCTTTCTTTGTTCGATCCCAATTTTAGTCTAGTTGTGCAACAAACCTCGAAAATTTTGAATACTGTTATGGAAAAGAGGGAAGGGAGGGGGAAAAGCCAGAAAAACGCGGTTTTTTCGACAGATTTTGTCGACGCCACCCAGGCCACAATTCTCAACCGATTTTCATGATTCTTATTTTGTGCGATTCTAATTTTAATTTACTTTGAAAATTTTAACAAATTTCCTGTTTGCAATTATGCGTGATGTAGTGAACATTAAATATGTTTTATTAGACACACACGAGACTTGTTAACAGTTCGTCCACATCGGTGTTGTTGAAATCTCTAATAGAAAACTTGGTCAGCCAACTGGTTGGTATGACAGCTTAACTTTTGCAGTTTCTCCGATTTCTCGGACAAAACTCACGGCTCACTGCTCAAAATGATATCGAGAAACGTCGATTACCCTTCGATATCAAACAAGAACGGTTAGTGGTTTCTCGCAATAACGACCTAAAAAGTGCTTGAGCCACGTTTCACCAAATTACATATCATTAAAGGCTCGGGCCTCGAGTGTGGGGAGCCTTTTTTTCTTTCCGACGCTGTATATCATACAGTTAGCTTCATAAGGCGAGCATTAGCGAGGGACCCAGAAGTGACTATAATAATTACCAAATACGTACAGGTATTACTGGTCTCATTAGAAGTCCGTTGCCTAATCTTGCGATTAGCGACGGACTCGTGTTTGCCCTTAGCCATCACACGGTCGCAGCCTCTCATTTTCTGTATCTATCAATGTCTGATTCCCGATACCTGGAGCCGAGTCCGAGTTTTATTGGTCATTCAGGAAATTAGCCCGGAAAAATACGAGGAAGACAGTAAGAGCCATAATTATGTTCGCACTTAATTAGGTTCGAACCTGCTTAATCTGTAATTGGTTCACTGATTATTCGGAAATTAATCTACTAATCGATGGTGCTACTTGATCAAAATTCTACTTTTCTGTCGATATTAATTCAACTTCATTATAGCTTCCCACCGACAAATGATTGTTGCCCTAATTTACGGGGTACATAATTCCAACCTACATATTGGTATCAACAAAACCCAGTAGGTCGAAATCATTAATTCACGCAAACTCTACTCTTATACAATACTTGACTTGGATGCGATATGATCAAGTTTATATTTATTCATTCTTTTGATTTCTCACTACTTGGAAAGCATCAAATTCGTGCAAGAGAGTGAAAACTTTTTTTCCACCAAAATCTAATTGATTTGTGCGTTTTACAACTTTTTGAACAAATTAGGTGTGATTCTTGCATGACAACATGACTGTCTGTGTAGAAATGTATTTTCACTGGAATAGCTATACTGAATTACAGTTAAATTGGCGATGTACGATTCTTCAGACGACTTAGATTCATTGACAACAAACCAGCGGCATTGTCATTCAAGTTCTTGCGAATGTTCAGTGATTCAGCAATATAATTTGAATTAGCATTCTTCTCACATATATTTCGCTGTGTAGGAGATTCGATATTGATAATACATGAATTTTGTTCAGGGGAAAACTTTAACAAAGAATGTAATTCTTGTTCAATCAAATTTACAACAATATTAGCATACCAGTCTGCTGAAATTGGGCATTATACAATAGTTTCGCATTCGGCAACATAGACTAGGCACAGTACAGAACGCAATATATGGGAATTCTTCATCAACAGAACCAACATGACAATAAATCATTCAGAAAATTAAACTAAAAGTTAATCAAAGGCATGGTTAGTATTGCGTAGGTCGACTAAACCTGGAAATATTTGTAATCGAATTCTGGCTATGCAGGGTAGAAGATTACCTATTTTTCATAATGAAATGTTCGAGAATGTCATTTAACTCTTTTTTTTCCCCTCACGAACTGATCTCATAACTGATCCGCCAAACCGCCTCAGGGAAATTGTGGAAATGAATTGTGCTTCCATTAAAAGTATCGTTCGAAAACACGACATTAAGAATCCTTGATCAATCATTACTTTAACATTCATCGTTCCGAATGATTAACTGTTCAGTAAAGTTGGGTCCGTTTTCATTCCTTCTTCTGCCGGCTTGATTATTGCCAGTTAATTTGAGTTTGTATCTGGATATCTCAAAAGCCTCCGAGGCAACGAGATTTGCATCTCTATCTCAAGAATCTTTTAAAGTCGCTTTTCGTCCAGGACCGCTTTGCATTTTATGGCCGTTCACGGCGCGAAATGCTCATGTTAACCTTCCTATTCATCAAGGTTTGGAAAGGGAGAAAAGTGTTTCCATATTATTATTTGTTCCTCAAAATCTAGCGGCCTTCCATTGAGGTAAGTTAATTTATTATATGCTTAAAAAACAAATTTTCCAGTATTAAATCTGAAGGCTTATTTTCGCCACTTTTAATTGTAAAATTATCATTTACATAAATTCAAAGGATTAGTCGTCACTAGCAAGTCGTGTAGTACCGGGGGTGAGCACTTTCGACGTAAAGACATCACCATAAAGCCGTCGGACCAAATATTCTCAGCCATATGAAGCGTGAATGTGACAAATTTAAGAGAGACTTTATCGGACAATATTTCCCAAGTATTTGAAATAAACCATTTGAATATTTTTATTGATAATGCTTACGGTGAGTTTCACTATGTTCTCCTATTTTTTCTTGTTTGTACCGAAGGCAGCCTCGAAACAATTATGAAGAACTGGAATAAGAAGGGCTGACGAGGAACTATCCATCAGTAAGTATCCTTTATTGACAAACGGACAAAGTAATCGATACCTGCGAACGAAAAACGTCTGCCAAGTTGGGTGTGGCATAATGATTCCTCGTTTGCCTATCATCTTGTTCCAACTAGCATCCAAATGTCAGCGAACTCGAACGACTAGAGAGTGAAAAAATAGAATATGATGGAACTTGCATTTGCACATGCGCACAATGAAGTATTGATTTGGTAACAAAGAAACTGATAGGGGACCATCTACAACCTAACCCGTACATTCTCTGGCAATTTCATCGAAATCGGATGAAAACAGTGGAAATTAAGGTCGTTACAAGGACTTCACATAGGCACATGCGCAGTAGCTGTTAATGATACAAACATTTTGATATTGATATGTGATGATCACATCGTCAACCCCCAACTATCATCCAAATTTGAGCGAGATCGGACGACTAGGGCGTGAAAAAATGGAGCATGATGGAATTTACGTTTGCGCATGCGTAGAGTGAGGTATTGAGTCAAGCATGATGAAACTGCTGGGGGACCGTCTAACCCCTAGTCCGCACGTTCCCTGAAAATTTCATCCAAGTCGGATGAATACTATGGAAAATAAGCTTGTTACAAGGATTTGCGAGCACAGGGCAAACACACTTTTTTTTTGCCAAAGGAACCAAAGTTGTTCAAAATTGTCTAAAACGCAGAATGCGAATGGAAATTTTGATTTTGGAGTCCGAAAATTTTTTTTCCCCCAAGAGTGAAAACAATGCTTCTGCTATCTTTAGGTAGACGCAGAAGCAATAAGAGTTACAAAAGTTCCAATAATGCAACATGATCTCATTCACATTTTCATGGAGAATCTGGAAACAGTACATCATGTGAAGATTTCGTATGGACAAGGGCTCATATTGGTGTCAGCGGAAATGAAACCATATCAAACTCAGCTCGTCAGAATGGAGCATTTTCAGACGAAGGTGTTCCGTATACCGACGTATATGTAAATTGACACGACCAAATAAAAATTATGTGGCGAAGTCTCTACAATGATGCCCATGTGGGCGACAGGTACCGTGAAATGAATCCACGGATATCAACAAAACCATGGTTCTCTTAAGCTCAATACAGCAGGTCGGAAATAATGCGTGCTAATCACGTTTTGTGTGGATCATACTTGGATCGGATAGGCCTTGTCAACTCTTCAAATTGTGTCCACTGCCTCGACCAAGAAGATACTCTTGATCGTATCTTCACTATATGCTCCAAGTTCTCGTGAGCGCGAAGAATAATGCTGGATACCATTTCAAAATACAAGGACAACCCAATGCTACCTTCAGATCATTCATTCCAAATCTTTCAAAGTACACCAAATGATATGTTCATTTATCAAGGAAATGAATATAGAAATTTAATTGAATGTAAAACATGTATCATACAATAAAAATGACTTCATGACTACGGCTTTTGGCTGATGCCAATTGAAGAAAGAAAAATGATCATATGAGCGAATTTTCCTGAATTAACAATCATATTATAATAGGTTAAATTGTGTTGAAATTTGAGGAATATAAATGCAAAGCAAATGTTAACCGATTTCATGGTAATAAAAAATGAATACTAAATAAAATTCGGCGGTTCAAAAAATATTTTGGATTTTTAAATTTTTTTCGTAGTGTTTATAGATTTTTCAGCAATATTATGGAAATTTAACTACGATTTTCAGCATAATTTTGTGCAAAAATTGTTTAATGTCCTAGTTACTCGTTAATAATTTTGTTTTTATTGAAATTCTGGTAAAAATAATAAATTGAGCGGTTTTTGGCCGTTTTAGCCATTCTTATTGATTTTTTGAGCAAATATTTTGAAATTTGACCAATTTAATGAAGGTACATAAGTGCTGGACAACGAACTCGACCTTCCATTTGAAAAGCTTGATTTTGTGGCGCGAACAGAATTTTTATGATATATATATGTATCATTATTATTATTAATAACCTGGTTATCGTTAATAACATGTTAACTTTTTTCCTCCAAGGAATGGTTCTGTTACAACAAAACTAAGTATACCCGTTTAAAAATATTCTAAAGGTCCCCTGTGAAGACTTTTCAAATATTCACAAAAACGAGTTCAGTACACCAGAAAGCTTTGAGGCATCAAATTTGGGAGGTACGTTTCACTTTGCTTTCCATTATTTGTCGTTGAAATATAACATCAGGTGCGAGGAACCCTAAAGCACGGCGTCATTGTATATCCTTCTCTTCTACAAGAAATACCAATAACCTGATTTGGTACTTATTTCTTATCTTTCGAAGCGCAGTGAGGACAGAATTTTGTATTTTTATGGACAATTAGTTTTAAATTTTTAAATTAAATTTTACATATTTACATAGGTCTGAACAAAGTTTGCGTAGGAACGGGAGTTGGAATCTAAGTGACAGGTAGGCGGCCGGTCGGACGTTTAATTGCCCATATCGTAGATCCCTTGCATTACTGCTATTACAGGAGCGTATAATCTACAGAATTCTCCGACTCGAGTATAAAACGGTCGTAGAACCAATTTGAACGACTTGCGAAGAAATTAGCGCAAATCACCGTTTAATTTGCATAGCTGTCACTGCCACTCGCTAAAGACCTTCATCCGCATCAGCTTCTCATAAATCTTGAAGCGGACGCCTGGAGGGCTTCTTACCCACGTCGTTGCCGCACCGGCGGACGATCCTAATGTGGTAATGCAGAGAGAGCACGTCTCCCTTAAAAGTACCAACAATCGTAGGCCATAGAAGAAACCGGCGATTCGGTTTGGGTTTGGAGGATCGGTCTCTCGTCCTTATTGCATGTTGCCATCTTCAGGTTCTACATCTTAAAAGCTCGGTGGAGGAACTCTATCCGTTACAGATAAGGAAGATCGAAAAGAAAGACGTACTAACTGCCAAGGCCGGCGACAGACTGAGCTATGTCTTCTTTTTGATGGGTTCACAGCTTGAGCTTATCCGCCAATCCTGTTTGCCCCTGAAGATGCTCGCATTTACCGGATGAATTATTTCATCAAGAATTCCTTCGTCAACCATCATCAAACTCTGAGGAGTATACCGTTCAAAATACACATAAATTTTTTATATTTGTATGCATTATGGTAGGTAAATCTTTTTCCATGATTATGTATTATTTTCATGCCGCATTTTTTCCAATTATTTATTTTTAGCGCATTTTCTTCGAATAAAGGAAAATGAGCTATTGTGTTCACTTTGTTCGTAGATGTATGCGTATGTATGTATGTATGTCGTCTTAAAATCGTTTTAAATGCCACAGGCCGACGTCCGATTTTGATAAAACTTGGTATGAATGAAATCTGTCTCCTTTTGTCTCCTATTCCATACAGGGAACTGAAATTTGAGAAGGAGGATCAAGGGAGAATGCTGAAGACGCACGAGAGGTCATCGATCAGCTAGAGCTCCATAGCCATTTTATCTTCAATTCATTGGATGTAGGCTCCGGAAAAGTTGAGTTATCTCGTGTTCTTTTGGACTCAAAATTGAACTGGAAAGCGCAATGTGAAAATTTGGTCAAGTCATTGAACAGCACAGTTTTTCTTCTAAGAAATTTTTCAGAAAAGTAGCCAAAATCAGCGGTCGTACCAGCATATCACGCAATTTTCCACTGTGAAGCGTGTTATGCCATTTAATGTTGGAGGCACTCACCGTCAGCTTCTTTAGTTTCCAGAATACAACCGCGAGCCATTAGAGCAGTTTTAGGACTTCCATACGGAGCCGATTGTAAAAAAGCGTTTGCCAACCTTAGAATATTGACTATTCCAGCTTTTTGCATTTGCTAATGCTTATTCTACGTAGTTGATCATATGGGTAAGTTTGTGACTGTCGAACAATTTTATAACACAAGAAGCACCTCGGCTCTGTCTCTTCCCTTTTATCGCTTAAATAACGTAAACAATAGTAAGAACTGGTGGTGTGTTACATTTTTTAATATTTTACCTAATAATTAATTAATAATATTTTACCTGCGCTAAAATTGTTTAAAAGACTTATACATTCTTTACTTATGAATTTAGCTCCTTATTCTTTTGACGAGTTTATGCAGGCACCAAACTCCTTAACTGTATAAACTGTTCCTTCTTACCAGCTAAGTTTTTTCCAGTATTTTAATTATTTATTGTTGACAGTTGCTATGTATTCCATGTTAAAGCAAATGAAATGATTGATTTATTGATTGATCAACGCAGGAAGCGTCTATTCACGCGGATCTCCTTACAAGAACATGTGACTTACTTTGTGAGCACTGATCTACTTGTTTTAATACTTTTAGTTGACGCCATGTGATAATATACTGTAACCAATATTTCTGTAATGATATCTACATTGTACTATACTATGTAAAATTGGGCTTTTGCCCGTGTTATATAAATAAATAATGAAAATATGTACCCAATTGTTGCTTAAAAGAAATTGATAACCTGGCATTATCAAATCATGAAAGTTCGCTCATGAGGTCATTCTGCGCGGCAGGGACTTGTGTTATCACCATGAACAATTAAATTTGATTATATATTACTTCAAATCCATCCAAAAACTTTTACTTTTGGGGCTGAAAAATATTTGCCATCTAGTGAGTTATGGACGTTTATAACTAGAAATTCCAAGAATCTCATGATTGTTCACACGGTGATTTTTTTCTCGTTTTTGTTGGAAAGCCTCTTCAAACACGGACGTAAAGGCCAAAGTTTATCTGATATGCCAGATTGATGGCGGATAGTGCTTAAGTGCTTCGATCCCCTGGGAGTCAAGTCACCTCTAAATCAAGATAAACAACGGGGTTCGCTATTTTACCCTCTCAGAGCTCCCCTCTCTTCCGGGCTATTCACTTAATGTGCAATATCAGTCCAGTTTTTGTCCACCGCAATAACGAAGGGATCAGATCCGTTAGCTTAATTCAAGGAACGTGATTTTATGATTTCAATTCCCTCCCCTGAGAAATGGGTTTTCTTCTGGAATCGTCCATGAACGCCGCCCACCGTCTTGTCTTCCTACCATTCATTTTCATTACGGTTTTTTTTTTCATACTTTTTTGTTCTGGTAGTGGCCAATCTTGAAATCCAATTGCGAACCTCTTTCGATCTGGGGTGATTCCTTTGCAATTAGTCGGAGCTCTTTTTTGTAAGATACAGCTACGTGTTAGAAATCACGAGCCATAATGTGGGGGGCTCGACACCGGTGAGTAATACGAGGCAAATTGACTTTCTTCAGCTACCACGCTTACTTCCATTTTCTGCCAGTGGATTGAAGTGAGATTGGAAAACTGGTCTGGAAGGTCAGTTCCTACTAGAAATCTTGCCGTTATTCCGTAATTAATCCTCAGGCTTCTTCATCCAAGTATTTATTTAAAGATTGTAGGCGTTGCTAAAGGAGAATTTAAATGTCAACTTTCTATTTGATAAACTGATGGAAAAATATATTTAGCTAATTTTCGTCGTTGAAAATGAAGCTGTTGGAATGGCTCGGAAAGTTTCAAAGTCAAAATTTTTGGAAAAGTTCCTCATTGAAATCCGTTCTGAGGCATTCTGAAACGAATCATATATATATATATATATGTATATAATTGTAAGTTGTGTTTTGGACAATTCATGTTTCACAATTGCTAACTTCACACAACGGTTGCACGGTACAAACATCTTCGTTGTTAGATGGTTGCAATAGCACCGTAGTGTAATAAAACGCCCATCACCGGGCGGTATCGGTATCGGCTTTAGGCGATCGATTCTCGATACCGATACCAATGCCTAAGAATCGGTGGTATCGAGATTCGGTATCGGGAATCGACTCATCCCTAATATAATATATATAGCCATTTTGTTTCCTTGACCACTCAGTATAGAAATCCTTGTTTTGATTTTTGATCTTGACCATCTCTCGAAAATCAAAACAAGAATTTATATATTTATTTATTTGTTTATTTGTGGGTCATTCCAGACGATAACTCACCTTAGGATTGAGATAAAAATTCCGTTCTTGCGCCAAAAAATCAAGCTTTCCAAATGAAATGACGAGTTCGTTGACTAGCGCTTTTGAGCACAATAAATAGTTGGTCAAATTTCAAAAAAATTTCTACAAAAATCACTAAAAATGACTAAAAACGGCTAAAAATCGTTGAATTTATATTTTTTGTGGAATTTAGCTCAAATAAAGTTTATTAACTATAAAATGGAACATCCAAAAATATATGTACAAAATTATGCTGAAAAATGTACTTAAAATTCAAAACCTCTATCTGAATAGCAGATTATTATTTAGAATACGTTTTTTGCCACAAAATTAATAGTAAACAATTTCCTTACATGCAAAAAGCTCAAATTTCTAAACAATTTAACATTATACAATACGATAATTTACAAAAATTCGCTCTTATGATCATGCTGCATGAGTGGAACTTTTTAAAATACCTAGTAAAATAAATAAACGTCAAAACTTTGCTTGCTATTTCGTAGTCCGATTTCTATCAAATTTCGAAGATGGTTAAGGATTTAACGTGAGATTCTTTTTCATTAGTGTTCGATGAACTTTATCGTTTTCAGATCAGTAGTAATTTCTTAATTAGTGAGCATGCACAAAAGTTAATTAAACATAATTTTGTTCTCTTTTGATCATCATTAGAGACATAGCTAAATGTCAAACTATGTGGAAAGCATCTATTGTAGTTAGGGCGCGGCCGCTGATTTAACCAAATATTTCTCTATTTCCTGGATAATGGCTTATTTATCATTAATATCCCTTTGAACACTTTGATATTCTTGCATAATATTGATAAATCAATATACCTATGTTTTCAATATATTTACCATCAAGTTATTGACACGAGAACGATATGTACTAAATGTAATCGTGTCATCGTTTTTAATCTCCTCTCCGATTCGATGGATGAGTAATACAATCAGCCTACAAAAAAACTTCTTGAACCCTGATACTCATCATCTGAACCCATAAATATGCAGGTGGATGTGTGAATGTTTGTGTATGTAACGTGTCATTAGAATTGCAAACTACTAATTAACTACTGTTAATGAATTAATGAACTACTTTTTTCGGCGTTGGCGTGTTTTACCCGAAGGAACTTACCAAGCACATGGTTCGAGAAGGTAAAGCCCTCAAAAGAAGAATATGTGGTGTTTATTGCCATCTTTTCGGGTTTAATTCAATTTTCTCCTAACCGGATCCAGTGATTTTTATTAAACTTGTGAGTTACTGAGTTCTGTAGTGAAAACATTATCCAATAGCGTTATGAACTTTATATAAGTTATAATGCGGTATGTGGCAAGCACCACTGCTTAGCCCGACACAGCGTCTCTTTGGAATTTATCCTAACATGGACCTAAAAATTTTTGATGAAATTAACAGGCGTCACTAATTTTATTTATATGTACAAACATTAACCGATATTCCTCATGTCCATTCGGCAAAATACATAAAGGCGGATTTTTACGAAACACGGATGTAGATTATACTACTAATTAATACCCTAAATTAAACGGATTTCAATAATGAAGATACCAGAGACTCGATTTTGCATAACTTTGAAGCCGTTGAAATAGCGTAATTCTATGTGAAAATTCGTTGTAAGTAAGGAAAATTGTGTGAAGCCTTGCGCTAGATTATATCTCTCCGATTCCTCAATCATCTGTCATGGGCTTGGAAGAATCAGGTAAAATCTGTTTACCATCCTTAGAACAAAATTTAGGGTTTTGAAGTATCCAGACCATATCCAGAGTTACACCTCTGCTATACCGTAGTGGTAATAGGTGTATAATTTGTCCTGCGGCTCCGAAGTTAAGTTTGGGATCGTAAACCTTCGCCCAGGACAAACAGAGGCCTAACGCTCCGTACAATTATGAGCTCTAACTCTGGTTCGCTAGTCGGGTAGTTATTGATATTATAGTTTACATAATGGGGGTTCACGTCTGGCGATTCATTGAGGAATATGGGGCATTGAGTGCTAGGCACCAGACTTGGGTCTTTCACGAGAAGACAATAGGTGCATTATGCGGCAGTTTTGAAGGCAATTATGTGGTTGGCTACCTACAAGAATTTGAAGTGCGGCACAATGGAATGCGGCGTGCCTGTTTAACATCTTTCCTTAAACGGCTGGACTTGACTTACAAGCAGTCAATTTTGCAGACAGATTGCTTTTTATTATGGATTTGTGTGTATTAGTACTTAGAGATTAATACTGAAATGTGTAGTGAATTTTTTGCTGATAGTGCTAGGATATTCCTTTGGAGTTGCCCACCAATTCGATCAGTAGATGGCCACCGAAAATCACGGTCCACTTTTTCACTACAGTGATACGGTGTACAAGTAACAGAATGTACCTTTTCTACGAACGGCTCACCAGCCTCCACCATTTCTTTAGAGTCAGTGGGCGACAAGTAGGAAAGGTACAGCTGACCAGAAGTAAGTTGGCACTTGGGCTTGGAGAGCCTCGGCGACGGATTTTGGGTGAGGGGTGGGTGGCAATGCAGGCAAACCCTTGCAAAAAACATTGGCCTACGCACGTTCCGCAACTCACGGAGGTGATTACCCCATGACTTAATAAAATCAACATGCACTTTTTACTAAATTATAATCAAGCAGCAAAATTGGAAACATCAGTTTAATAAACATTTTGATCGTTTGAGTCTCAGCGACAAGAATCGTAGCTGCCATTTTCCGACATAGGCATGCCTCCATCAGCAGTGCCAAACAAGAGTGTAATCAGACGGAATTAGGCTTTGCCCAGGTCATTCCACTGACTATTTCCTCATTCCTATCAGTCCTGGGGAGGATTGCGGAGATTCGAACACATGTCCAGATCAGCCATCATCCCAATCATAGCGATGATGTTTAAATAGTGACACGCCATGTCTTCCATAAGCAATGTCAAAGGGTATAAGGGCGTCATGGGTTATCCGATGATATCGGCTTCCTACCTAAGGGCCCGTTGCACCTGGACTGATGCGTTTCGTTCGATTATATCCTTTCTGATCGAAAAGTAGCTCTTTTTCATGATTCAATTTTACAAGTTAAAATGACTGCATATTTTCAAGTTTCCCAAAAATTTGAATACAACTTATTTAGTGGGGGGATTTGAAAAAAAAAAAAAAAAAAAACACTTCATCTAGAAGTCTCAAATCCAGAATTATCCCAAAAGTTTGATCTTCGCAGATTGAGCGGTGTGCATGCTAACTGACTAAAACTGAAATTTCCGACATTAGGGGCTTAGGGGGCCGAGGAGTGCTTGTTTATGCGAAATAGTTCAGCACTTTTCTAACAGTATTTTAGAGATCATCGTGCTATTTGATCTTAATCACGTTTACTCGGGTATAGGAAAATACCCTTGCATTGAGGAAAAATGTGCACTGTGACTCGGTTTAAGAGGTTTCTTACATCTCCGCACAACCGTGACATCAGCAACGCTGGGATAGTTTTTGACGTTTTAGGGAGCTAGGTGCAACGGGCCCTTAAAAGGATTAAACTTGTTCAATGCATTCCCCTCCGGTTTTAGTTCGCCTACCTGGGTTAAAACTGGGACCTGTTTCAGGTGAAGCCACTATCGATGGCCGATCCAATAGGAAAGTTTGGAATGGAAGTGAGTCGGACAGATCGGCAACTAGCTGCCCAGAGGCATTCAACCTACTTCAACGTTACCTTTTAGTACTGTTACCACCTAGAGCTCCAGGTTTAATTGCTCGCTGTCCGCCAACATTTGAACCGTAACGTAAATGGTGATAACTACAGTTGATGTTGTCGATAGCAGTAAAATCTCCTATAACCAATAATAAGTCTAAGAAGGAAAATCGGTTTCCCTCTTGACATTGTTTTAGCTCACCTCCTTGGCGCGGGGATCCAAACACACGACTTGGGCCGTCATCTTATTTAAATGTGATTTACCGCACTGTTAATTCGTTCAGTTACTTTTTATTCCCGTCTTGTATTTGAATCAATAAATTTGTATTATTTATAGTAAACATTACACATTTAGTAGAGAAAAAAGTTCCTTCTGTCACAGGAGCCAACACAGGGCAGGATACGAACTAAATCACTCGCGACGAAATTGTGGAAACCCATTTCAAAACGGAAGTTCCGTTTTGACAGGGCAGGATATACTAACCCACACAATACAGATCAATTAAATGTTCTGTACATTGCGCGTCCATTTATCGTTAGGAAAAGACCCAAAATAATTATGCAAAGACCGGGGAGTGCCAACCACATAGCCACACCGGTCCACATGACTAATGTTGAATATAAGTGCCTGATACAGTTGCCCAACGCACCCCACTGAATTTGTTTAGTTTATTATTGTAAAATTAGGTGATGAAACTGTGAAATAAAGTTATTTTTAAATTGTCTATTTACGTATAGATAAATTACCAGTTCGTTTTTTATATTGTTTTTATATGTTTTTTCTTATTGTTCTCTCCAACGTTCATTCATTTCCTATGACGATTGATTATGACCCTCAATGATGAGCATTCATAATCTCATCCACAATAACTGACATCCTTTCAATCTTAAGATATTTCTATATGCTGCATATTGCAGTCAATTCAATCGATATTTCATTTTATTCACTCCCACCAAACCCTATCGAACTTTCTGCCACTGTATATTGCTGAACTTTCTCGGATTCCGAGTACTCACCGTTCAAATGAAGATTGATTAGTTTGCCGTTCAATCACATCGTCAAATGTCAGCACGCTCCATTCAGCTACCTTTAATCCGACGTTTACAGGATTGAGTATTGACATCCGGAGAGACGTGTTCACCTTGCAGGCGCCCAGTCCTTGGAACGCTAGAAATAATTGGGTGTAGCTCCTAGTTTTAGTGTAACTAAACGATTCGTTTCTCTTTCTCCTCAGTCTCTTCGTCTTTCCCATCCGACCTCCTGGACAATTCCTTTACGGCGTTTCAGATTTTTTTCTTTCAATTTATGATACATGGGATGGACAAAGATAAAACTCACTTCTCTTCTATTGAAATCCATTAAAATCTCACTATTCCATTACGATGTGATAAGGGCAAAGGTGTTTTTAATGCAACCTTAAATTTATTCGAATGTCATGAGATTACACTGGATTTCTTATGGTTCCGTCATCTACCTAATGCATTTTCTCCCTAGAAACCCATTTGTAAAACCATAACGAGTGAAAGTAGAAGTACCTTAGAATTTGTCTTCCTAATAGCAGTACTACAAAATTCCTGTAACTCTTACTAGAAAGAAGAATACAACGTCTACCAAGTTGGGAGTGACACATAGCTTCCTCGTATCTGTAACATGAATGCTACATGATCATTGGAATGTATTCAATAATTTTCAAAAATTTCATTTCGTATTCCCATGGTTGCAGGAAATAGTAAATTAAGATTTGGCGTAACGAATATCAACATTATATACGCATTGAGAAAAATGTGCTTAGATGTTAAATTTGCGCATGCGCGGAAGCTACCAATAGTTCAGGAGCAATGAAGTTCGTTGGGGACCGTATGCAGCCTAAACCGCACAATCCCGGAAAATTGCATCGGGTTAACACTATAGAAGTGATGCTTATTTCAAAGATTTGAGATTGACGCATGCGCAGCAACTACCAATTATGCGTTTTTGTTGAAATTGGTAAGGAATGATCGAATCGTCTTCTCCCAACAACCTCCGAATATGAGCGAGTTCTGAAGACAAAACTGTGAGAAATGATGCTTGATGGATTTTATGTGAGCGCATGCGCAGAGTGAAGTGATGATTTTTTGTCAGTATTGAGCTGCACGGATTTCTGAGTAATTTTAGTGAAATATCTATGTATAACTAAATATCTAAATATCAGTTCGTCTGTCTGTCGTGTTAATCTGTCTCAGGTATAGCTTTGGTAAACCACTGTCCAATTTTGATAAAATTTTCATGGATTGTGCGTGGTACAGTTTCATATAGCTTCAATTTCCATCAGCTTGATGTGATCGTATGAACTTGTACGAACATGATTAATTTGAACATCAATTTCTCACATATATTGTGGCATGAATTGTGATGGGTGGAATTGGTTATCCCCTTCTCGTTTCTTGTAAATAAATCCTCCTAGGATATTCCTGGAGCTTTTCAGTTTTCAGTTCTCTCGTAATAGCAGGCTAATCGCTTCCGCCCTTCGATGGGGTAACTACTAAATTCCATCACTTCCATGTCACACAATTCTCTCAAAATTGGCGGGTCAATCGATACGAGGTGATTTCAGTCAGCGATGATCACATCGCATGTGCTGAAGTTAAATTCCGTTGATGTTCGTTCACTTCTTATGAAAGCTTTAGAGATTGTTCTGACTATTTATCGGGGTTTCATAATGGTCGGAGTATTTGTAGCTTGTGCGCATGCGTCAACGTGACTTACATGAAACTCGAGAACACTTGGTTCACACCATCTAATGGTTCAAGTTCTCTCGAAAACGGAGGGTAAATCGTTTCAAGGGGAATTACTGTAATCGGAATTATGTTGAGGTATTCTTCATTCGCAAGTTGCAGATTTCAACTTAATTTTTCGTGATATTCATTTTGAAGATACAGGTTCCGGACCCTTATCCGTTTTCACCCCACCTCCTGACCTATCAGCTAATTGTACATGGTCCATAAATCACAATAAGTAGAGGCTTTACTTTTCAACTTGGTAAACTTTTTCGTGTTGACTAATTTTAGGTCTTGCGGTGAGCTTTACATAAAGGTGCAGCGTGATGAGTCAGAGAAGAAATAATGTGGGTGAAATGTGAGGAAGAAATAACGTATGACGTCATCAGTCAACTTTTCTCTTTTAGCTACTTCTCGTGGTAAAAATATGGAAGTTGATTATTTTTCAAAAAATTACGAAGACGTTTTTTCCTCTTTTTCGTTTCCAACACGCAACTTCAATGTTTACGCTGTAAATTGATATTTGGGGTATTCTACGGAGCTGAATTTTATTCTGACATCAGCATTGTATCCCGTTGCACTTATATTTACAATTTTGAATGCTTGAGGTCCTCTTTTTCGAGCTTGAAGCTTATTCAGTTGATAAGAGATTAATACTTTCTTTATCTTGAGTATTTGAATACACGATACTGTTATGACTCTGACTCTCGAATCTCAAACGTTGTCCACATTCTTTTCTTTGATTTTGAGCTCATTTTACTCTCAGCCAAATTTAGTATATTTTTTAAACCTTCTGTGGTAAATAAACTCATTCCTAAATACTTATGAATACTAAATGACAATTACGAATGAATTCAACAGCACAAGAGCAGCAACCAAGAACCCAAATTTCAATGGTCGGTTAATTACTAATAATCGCTGATATAGTAATTGCTTAAAAGTACTGTGGTTTTAGGTAATTCTAAACAATGTTGCTAATTTTTTTGGTATTTGTAACTCCATTATCGTTTGCATTGCATGCTTAAATCTTCAAACTTATTACATGACAAGAGATGTAAACGCTACTCATCTCGCTCCTCGATTTTTGAGATTGAAGACATAAATTTTAGCCTTTGAGAACATAGAAGGACTCTTTGATTTTCTCGCATTCGTTTTCCTATATGGAGGAAATTCTTAGTTTATTTATTAATTATTTGAATATTTGATGGTTGTGTAAATCAAAATAAATTTTACTGCTGATCGAAGACGATCGTGGTCCGCTAGCATCCAGTTAAGGTAAATGGTGGTCTTCGCAAATAGTGATACCTATATTATAACTTATAATAGCCTGAGTAAAACCATTCATTCCATTGCAAATAACATATGGAAACTTGTACTGATTACTAATATAACACGTGTGGCGTTGCTGTCAAAATGACCCCCGTGCAATAACCTCGGCCACATAATAATATTGTATCAACGATTGAAATGTATTGTGAGGGAGCATTCATATTATTAGTATAGTAATTCAGATATTGTAGTGCAGGGGTATAACATGAAGAACATCTTAACATATGATTGATCAGTTGTTATATTTTCGAAGTAGAAACGAAGCGCAATTAGGATATTACATTTGTGGAGTCCCAAAGGAAACTATTGTCTAACCCATTTTCACCACCTACAATCGTCACCGAAATTTGATGGTAATATGCTGTTTGATTGTTTCAAGGATTCTAAGTATCGTGGCTATTCTTATCTTGAAATAGGATTCATCTAGAATCATTTCCTTTCCGTTCTAACATGAACTATCCTTCAAATTCGAGCGAAACCAGGCAATAGACCGGAAAAATTGTTGTTTTCAGGGTATAAAGTTGGTGCCTGTGTTTATTAATTTCAATCGTTCATAGGAAATATTCTTGCGCATAAATGAAAGAATTCACTGAAGAAATCACCAACATTGAGTGAAAACGGTTGAGAGAAAATCAGGTTTCAAAGTTACGCTTTTTTGGCAAGGACCTGAAGACATACAGGCAGACAGGAAATAGAATAGCCAGAAAAAAACATTTTATTGCCTAAAAACCTTAGTGCAAATTATATTTTAGATCAATGTTCTCTCTCTGCCTCTCCAGGCAAGGAAATAAAACTACCAACAAACAACAACTAATGCACATGGTCCACCGTCCTACTGGACGTCTTACTAGATTGAGTTGAAAATGAGCTATTGTGCTCACTTTTTTCGTTGATGTATGTATGTACTCGTATGTTCTCTTAAAATCGTTTTAAATGCCACTTCCTTACGTCCGATTTTTATGGAACTTGGTATGTATGTAATATGTAACATGGCGAGAATAAAGATGTATCAGGGGCCGCTGATGCATGAGAGGTCATTGATCAGCTAATTGAGCTCCAAAGCCATTTTGTCTCCTATTCAACGTAGAAAGCGTCTGTTTCAATCGGATCTCCGCTCAAGAAAATGCGCTATCATGTGATTCACTTCGTAAGTACTGATCTACTTGTTTAAAGAATTCTGCAGTCGAGGTTAACTTGCATGGAAAATGTATCTAGTGTTCTCCAGTTCGAATCCCATCCTAGTAGTATGGAGTCCAGTTTCCATCCAAAATCAATTTAGCCGGACTCGCGTCATAAGGGGTTCGTGAAACGACGTTTCACAATATCGAGTCGTCCATGATGGCATCATCGCCATTCTTCATCCTGGTAAACGTATCTTTCTCGAGTTGCAGAAAATTGGGAAGCCCTCCATTTCGGGCTGGGAGCTTATTCAGATGGTAGGAGATTAACGCTTTCACGATCGGGTGTCTGCGGCAATTAGCTTTGACACGTATGACCCCTCATCTTGATACGACTTTTGCATCAACTTTCCATGCACTTCGAAGCCTCTTTAAGCCTCACGATTTATGTTTCGTGACTGGCAATGAAATATTATTTTACGAAAGATATCGCTTGTTTCCACAGGAAAGTTGTCAGTTTTTTTTTTTTTTTTTTTTTTTTTTTTTTTTTTTTTTTTTTTTTTTTTTTTTGTTTTTTTAATATGTCTTCTTTTTATACATCCTCATTTCTTGTTTGGGCTTTATAGGTATAACGGATGAATACAATGATAAAAAACTACAGTTATGCAGCATGATCGAATGAGCGAATTTTCGTAAATTGTCGTATTACACGTACTACATTATGTTACATTGTTTTAAAATTAGAGCACTTTGAGTGCAAATGCATTTTTAACTACTAATTTCATGGCAAAAATCTCGTTCTAAATAGTATTCTGCGGTTCAAAAAGGATTTTGGATTTATAGCTTTTTTTGCCGTTTTTATCGATATTTTAGCAAATCTTAATGAAATTCAAGTACTTTTTTTTCGCATTTTGAGCGTTAATATTTTAATGTTCTAACTTAGTTTGTTGTTGATTAACTTTTTTGTCTAAAATATATACTTATATATAATTAAAAGAAATTTATAAATTATATAATCCATTCCGGACGATAACCCTCCCTTGGATTGAGATTAGGTATTCAATCTTTAACAAGCTAAAAAAAATGAATACCAATAATTTAAAAAGCAAAATTGGACTCTTTTTTTTTTCAAGATTCCTATCGGTCACTCCCCAATTTATAAGACGAAAACAGCCCGCAACCTAACTCGTGAAGCATAATAAAAATAACCAGGAATCTCCTGTAGTTCCTGAGAAACGTTCCCAAGTGTCGGGAAACTCAGTTTCACAGTGAAGAAGTTTTTCTGAAATCATGAACTCTTCCCTACCCTGTCACCTGCGATGTAACTTTGTCACACTGTTGCCACCAGCCCAATATTGTATTTCGGTAGATCTGGTCAAAAAACCTGTAGATCCCGGTGGTATGATTTCGGAAATTCGGTAAATTCCCCGGTAGTTTTTTGAACGAACTATGATATGACTTATTTAATATCTTATCAATTGAATTCAATATTACTCTAGGGTTGCATTCTAGGCTAAAACTCTCATAGGTCGACTATCAAATCTTCTGGGTCGAATCCACAGTATTATTTTTCTTTTTATTATGGACCAAAGCTGGAGATTAAGTCAACGCGTAGTTATTACCTACTCAACTGCCATGTGAGCTTGTAGCAATCAAAAATTTATTTCAAAGAGTTTCAAGTATATTTTCGAAATTATAGAGATTTTAGTCAAAATAGTGCTTTATAACATTCCAGTTTTGTTAGTGTTGTTGCAGTTCCTCTTCAAAGTGTTCTATCAGTTCCTAATTTGGTTGTTGAGGCGATGATTTTTGTCTTGCTGTTGTATACAAAGTATGGTAAAACTCATATATTTTATATTTTATATTATATCAATAGTTTCTTTTGAAATTAGGAGAATTCCCAAATCCCCATTTTACCTTTTGATGACTGCAGTGGTGAATGATACCCACCTTCCTGAACCATTTGACGTAGATTGTTTGACTTTCTGAATGTCTGTGAGTATATTAGTTTAGAATTTGGCAGATACTTGGAGGTACTTTTGGCTTTGTGGGGTACAGTTCAGATATTGATTACCTGTTTGTTGTCCTCAGATCCCCTGATGATGCAATGTCCCATCATTGCGAAACGTCGGGAATGAGTTAATAAAAAAATAATACACAAAAGCAGCCTTCTTAAAACATCGCCTGATTTCCTGGTGGATATACTTGATGTTTATGTAAAGCCTATTTAATAAAGAGGCACATTTCTCACATAAATCATATGACGTTGCTGGAGAGCAATGCTCAATCTGCTAAAGCTCTGATTTGTTCCCAAAAGTCCTTTTTTAAACATCTTCCGATTTCAACCAGGGTTGCCAGGTGTCCGGTTTCGGCCCGGACACTCCGGTTATTCATCAAGGTGTCCAGGCGAAAATTGATATTCACTCTGGGCGCTAAATGTCTGGTTTTTATTGAAAGGACGGAAAATGTCCGGTTTTTTTTTTTTTTTTTTTTTTTTTAATGATTGCTAGCATGATACAAATCCCCCCCCCTCCCCCCCTCCACCTGAGAAAGTTTTTGTGAGATTCAACAATCTTCAGGATAATTTAAAAGGAAGTAGTACTTGGAATTTCAAGGAATTTCTAAATTTTTATTATTTAAAACATTCAAGTTTCATCCGGTGGTATGATATTTAGACAGTATTTTTCGAGAAAATATATTTTAGAAAATTTAACGCTGATTTCAAACATACGATCAAACACTAAAATAATTAGTTGAGATAAACTATAGAGAAACATGAGGTTTGAATGCAAAAAATGTCGTTTTCTTTAAGAACTTTAAAAATTACATCTCGAATACGGATTGAAAAAGTAAAGACGGTCAGAACTCCATTTTCGGACTATTCTAACTCGAAATTTGTCCAATACATCAAAATCCGCTCAGCACAAGTGCAGGTATTATTATTGAAGCATATGGATAATATAAACATAGGTCCCATTCGGTGATGAAGGAACATATGAGTGGGCGGTTACAGTTCAAACCCAGTCTCCCCACTCTTAATTTTTAAATTCGCCATTTCTATTGACCTTTCTGACCCTGTTCTAGAAGCAGCAAGACGTAAGCTACTCATATGATTGTACGTCGTTTTACAGAGTATTTTTTGCCATACAAACCCCCCCCCCCCCCCTCCAAATAGTGTGCGGTTTTTATTTCAAGACCACCTGAAAACCCTGCTTCAAACGTATTGCGTCCCTAATTACTTTACCCACCTACTCTCTCTAAAACGATACCTGGAGATTAAATCAACGCGTGGAAGTGGATTGTTTATGCTCGAAGGCCGTTTTGGTTGAGGCAATGCTCGTCTCGCGGACGCCTATTCGAAAATCCTCTTGGCGCCTTACTCCGGGTCCTGCCTATTGCCGTCAAGTTAGTCAAGGTGGTCGCCGGGATAATGGAAGCGACAATGAGCCTGGTTGTGTCATATCCACAATGTTGCACCCAGATTCGCCCATTTCAGTTTTCCTTTTATCAATGCGCGAAGGAGACGAGTTTTCCCATTGTTGAGCGTCTCTCATTCGACGATTTTTCCATTGAGCGATATCAACACTGGGAAAAAAAAGGGTCCTTGTTTGGGACATAGTCCTCTGGTACCGTTGTTTTTATTATGAACTGCCAGTTGTCGGTCTTTATCGGAAGGGTTTTTATCGTGAAGAACCACAACGGAATTGCCACTATTCGGATTTGTACCAGTCATCAAAAAGCTGTTGGCGTTCCATAAATCCTTCCTACCTTGAAGAATCCATTTCACCTTGGAGTTCTTACCAGCTAGAAACCAACAATGCCCTACTGCGCCATAGCCGAATAGATCCCCATGTACTCTTAGCTCACAAATAATGCCTGGTATGTGATGCAATTATCAAGAACTAAATAACTATCCAAGAACTCCAAATAATTTGTTTGACCTAATGAGCGAAAGACCCAGTTGATGATTGCTAACCGCATTTATTTCTCACGCAATTAACCAATTATCCTTCTTCACTGCGTTTCTTCTGTGTGTGTTCACATGAAACCTCCTCTTCGTTGAACATTTTCAGTTCGCAAAATTGTGAGTAATATCAACGATAAATTACCACAAAAGTAGAGATGTAGAAATTCGGTAAACGCTATCAACAGCGTCGAATTTTGATATTACAACTGGTTAACTCTCTATTAATTAGTGGGTCCGCTAAACTAGTTCCCCACAAACGTTGGAAAAAGTAGAATCTACTTTTTATGCCTGATGTTGGAATTATAAAAACCTTCCTTCAGCAGAGATTTTCATTTTTGTTTCAAACGATTCATTTTAATGAAATTAATTTGGATTACTCCAAAGTTTATTCCAATTCCATCCCTCCCTTTTACATTATTATTTACATGCTGATGATAATCTCTGAAATTGCTGAAATATCGTAATTTTTACGGAGGTTTTTATAATTTTACACTGGGAATCATCAATAGCATCCTTCTAACTTGAAAACACGTTGGGAAAATCGTATGAATCCTGGCTCCTGGTGTTTTAATCTGATTTTTCAGTTTATAATTTGTCATTAGTGCAGTCATTCTGGTCACAGAAAGGACCAATGCAGTTTTTCCTACTTGCACTACTTTCCAGATCAATAGCAACAATGATTGGTCAATATAGAAAATCAAACGCTCCCAACATTGATTGGTTTGTTGCTTCCAACATTTGATGGAATTCAAACCTATTCATGCAGATGATGGGTGACTGAGCGTAGTAAAATTTGCCCATGGATGCAATTTGTCTTCGGTACCGTTAATAAGCTTTACCAGTGGGTGTGAAAAATGTATTCTAACTATTTTTAAATGGAAGAAGATTCTATCCTAAAAAGTTTGATTAGTTTTCATTCTATGATTTTTCAAAGTTTCGAACACTGGTGACGTTGAAGCACCCCTCCCGTCTGGGCAGGACCCGCCTGCTACCCAATTTGCCATCACCAGTGCAAACTTTGAAAAATCATAGAAAGAAATCTACTCAACGTAGAAGAGTGCGGATGGTATCAAATTCCTTAGAATGGAATCTATTTTCATTTAAAAATATAAAATGAGTTCATGAGTAAGGCTCATTGCCCCTCTCTGGATTCATGGAATAATTGCGCCCATCAACCAACCTTAGAACGACATCAATAACCCTGGGATCACTCAGCGAAACTCATTTTCCCAGGATTGTGCAACTCGGTGACTCACTAAAGAGGTTCGAAAGGTCAATTACTACAATTTTTTGGTTTGGGTCAGTTCTTTAATATCTAATTAACGATTAGCGTGACCATTGTCTTTTATTTTCCAACGGAAATGTCAAGGGTAGGCGAGACCCCTAACTTCGTCTGACATTTGTGGACCGTTTCCTGGAGGTTGCGCCACGCTCTCTCTGCAAGATATTTGCAGGTTACCGTTTGAGAAGCTCTCAAGGCCCCTGCACCATCAGCCCGCTATTCAAATCGCATCACGGATACTTGGCGCTAACTTGTCCTCTCGAACGAGCCTCCGTTACAAGGGCTATTTCCCGCATTGGAAATTCTTGAAATCATTGCCACCCCGATACAATCAAAGTACGGGAAAATATTGTTATTTGCGGAACGTAATGATGTTGACACGGCATCATCATCCATCATTACTGCTGTCCTTGTACACCGACACGCTTTCTGAAAACTTATTAACGATAACTATTTCGTGGCGAAATGACTGTTAATCTTACTTTTGCAGTTTCTTATTGATCCAGTTTTAGTTTATCATTTTCAATAATGAACTTCTGTAATCGACCAAGAAAAAATTTGAGCACTGTAGTTTTTTTTTTCCATGTTTCAACATGCGAAGAATAAAAATCACGAGAAAAAATGAAATTTAAATAACTTCCGTCCTCCGTACACAGCACAGTGGAGTCAAATGGCTTATTGTGGGACGAAATTTTGACCGCTCGAATACGTCTCAAAAAGAGGGATTTTATGTTTTCTGGAACACTGAGTCATTAAGATGGGTCGCGAACCAATTTGCCAACCCATGGTGTCTGTGGGTGTAAAATGGGTATTTCCGCACCAGATGGGCGGGTGAGCTTGCTCATACGTAAATTTTTATAATATCGCCGATTTTTTATTATCTATATATGTCCGATTTTGTTTAAACTTGGGATGTAATTGGGTGTAGCTCTCAGAAAAGTGCCCTATGAATTGCGTCATAAGAATTGCGTCATTAAGTCATAACAATTGCGCATAGGCATAACTAAAATTGGTTGACCTTGGAATCCCTGAGACTAAAGGGTCGATTTCGATTAAATGTCGAGGTATCGTTCTGGTTAACTTCTGGATGAACCCTTATAAATGAAGTTGGATCAATGATGGGATGGGCGCAAGCGCAATCTAGAATTTCTTTTAACGCCGATTTCTCATGATCTGTCGGTCTTATTTCGCTCAAACTCGGGGTGTAGTTGGGCACAATACTGGGGACGGTATCATGAGGATATGTTGCGATTTGATGTACACATTGCGCATGTGCAAACCATAAAATCTGTTATTACAGACGAGACTCCGACACTAATTAATCGAATTTTGTTGACATGGTCGGGGGTTGTGATGGTTAGCTCTTAGTTGATCCCTTATATTCAGATGGTGAACGCCGTTGGACTGATAGTAGGATGTGCGCATGCGCAAACATGAATTATAGCCCCATTTTGTATCTTAGCACGTATTCGCATATAATTACTATTCTATTTCGCATTCAGTCATTTCGACTCGTAATGTTATTCAACTAATTCCTTACGTCCCATATGTTACAATATATATGTAAGGAAGGTAAACTGCCCACCCAACTTGGCCGACGCTTTTAGGTTGCCATTGATAGAAATCATTCCAGGGAAATTAATGAAACCGCACGGAACACTAGGTCAACCCGTTCACTCTCCCTGGGGTCTAGCCATTGGCATGAAAAAAGGAAGTCAACATGAGTGTGAATGAAAACTGGTTTAAACATATAAGAAATCTACAATATCTACGATAAACTCCGATGATCCAATCAGCTGATCAATTTTATTGGTATTATCTTTTCAAGAAGTCGAGTTTAATATAACTTTTAATTAAATGTGATGGGCTAGATAAGCGAGGGTGTGATTATAATTTTATCTCAATAATTTTCAGTTGGGGTGCCCGTAGATTCTAGTGTACCATAGTACTTAGATATTGTTTACGTACTGGGAGGCTAGTAAAGTACCCAAGTAAGATTATTTTAATTACTTAATTTCATTCATTTTCCCTTGTTAGGTGCCTACATCTAGTTGTATTTAGATAACGTAGACTACGTTCAGTAATTAAAGACCAAAGATATGTGTTGAAAGGCTGTCTAATACAGAAATATTAAACATATGTGTGATGCTTTTTAGCGTTTCAAATTCAAACTCCTCTTATGGTTGTAATACGAACAAAATAATTTCACCTTAACTACCTGAATTTCTCCTCAAACATTCGCTTAATGTCAGAAATGTATGATCTGATGTTGGTGAGAAATTCCAATCAATCTGGGGCAGTTATTAACACAGACGGCTCTTTAGTTAATTTAGGAGAAACGGTCAGCTAATTTAGGAGAAACCACGCTAAAATCTCGCCTCATTCCCCTACATGAAACATAGTCCAAGATTGTTCGCTCCAAGATTGACGCTCGTTACTCCCAACAGTCTTCTTCTTTATGATATATATAGAGATAGGTATGTGGCGTTCTTTTCAATAAAAACGAAATGCTGTCTGGAATCAATTAAGGCTTACGAGTTTGGTTATGCCCAGGTTTAAATGAATTAATGTGTTGCTCATAAAATAATTGATGTGTCATAATTACCTAAAAGATCTCTCCCGATATGTTTAGAGAAAGAAAATACACTTCCCACGGTTTTTATTTTGTAATGGTTTTTATTATGCAGGGTGTCCCACGAAAGGACTACACCCCCTTCATCTCCTCTGAATTCGGCGTAAAAAAAATTGGGACCAACAACATTCTTCACAATTTTCCATGTAAATCTCAGAAAAGGTACTTTCGCGCTCGCCACTTGCGCCAGAAGTGGCGAAAAAGACATAAACTTGGTTTTATTATACGGGAACCCCCTTTTTTTTATTACAGGTTTGGATTCTACGCAAAGTTTCATGAATTTACGACCCCTCACTCGATTTTTATGACGGCGCGCAACCCGTTCTGCGAGCGCGCAAAATTGCTTCACTACCAAAATTGCGCAAAACATGGATTTTAAACCACCCCAATTAGTGTGGTACATGAGGTTTCATTGTTTTTCAACGCTGATTCATATGGTACTATTCGTTCTTGATTTGATTCAATTTTAGCGTAGTAATAGTCAAAATTTGGTTATTTTGCGTGATAAAAGCATCACACCAGCATCTGAACATTTTCAGGCGTATGTTTGCACTTGAAATTTCATAATTTTCCATATCCTTTCCCTCCTCCTTTCTCAATCGGGCTGGGGACCGGATATGGCGGATTTAGAAAATAAAAACTGACACTTCTTTTAGGAGTATTAAAAATATGTACCATCCGGTGGGGGGAAAACATGAACAAGGTCTTCAAACGGGCATTTTGAGCAACTGCTATGAAGTCCTTCTTTTATGTATTACAGGTTTTTTTTTTTTTTTTTTTTTTTTTTTTTTTTTTTTTTTTTTTTCCACATGTTATTTGGGGAATGGAAAATTAAAAAATTTCATGTGCAAACACGCAAAGAAAGAGGATTTTTTTGTCACGCAAATTAACCAAATTTTGGCCACTATTCCGCTAAAATTGCATCAAATCTGGAAACGGATTGCGCCATATGAATCAGCATTGAAGAACAATACACCTGTCCTTACCTTGAACACACCTGAGCTTACCAGAATCCTTATGTTGCGCGATTTTGGTAGTTAAGGATCTTTGCGCGCTCGCGGAACGGGTTACGCGCGGTCAAATCGAGTGAGGGGTCGTAAATTCATTAAATTCCCGTTTGGAAAAACAACGTTTATGCCACTTGCGCCGCTCGCGAAAGTATTTTTCCTGAGATCTACATAAAAATTTATGAAGAATGGCGTTGGTCCCAATTTTTCACACTGAATTCAGGGGAAATGAAGGGGGTGCAACCTTGCCATGGGACACCCTGTATATTTAGACATTACTTCTTAGTCAAAACTGATCAACATTTAATATGTTGTGTTAATATGCTGTGTTGACAAGATCGAAATTCTCACCAGGGCGGTTGGTAGGTAGGTACACACATTTCACAATTTCATGGTTTTCCCTCCTCACTATGGCCCATATTCTCGTGACGTCACGCCTGGAGTAGGTTCGCGTTTCAGCCAAAGTCGGCCATGATACCACCCTACGTCAATGAATCGCTACTCAACCAACCTATTTCTCACAAGAAGTTTGCCGTCTCACGTCAACATAATTCGTGGTTATAAGGCCATTTTTCAACAGTTTTGTTTTGAAAAAGTATAGTATTGTAGCAATACAAAGTTTCAATTCGACTAAATGTTATAATAATCATGTCTGCCAGCGCAATAATTGATTGTAAAGTGCTGTCAACAATACCAATCTAACGTGAACGAGTTTTTATTTGGACTAGGAGCCTACTAACTATAGTAGTTAATCAGTGTCAGAAAGCTAAAGAACTTCATTCGTTTAGGCTTTGAGAATAATTAACCTGAAAAATAGTAAAGAAAAGATTATTGAAAATTCCTCAGGTGTCTGTACTGCTGTGTAGGTACCTAGCCATTGCTCAGGTAGCTTCATCAGCGTTTTATTATAAGTTCGTAGTACTATGCTTAACTGAGGAAGCTTTACTTGTTATATTGAATGAATAAAAGGAGAGATTTGATAGTTTGTCAAAATAAACAAGGCAGGTGGTTGCTACACCAAGAAACGAAACTACTTAGGTAGGTACGTACGTCCTACCAGATTTGCTGTTGGTTTAAAGTGCCTAAACAAAGTAGGTGGGTCGTTGCTTTGCCGACGAATACAACCGCTGATTAGCAAGTTTGTCAAATATCGAATCAGGGAATATGCAACATGAATTAAAAACCAGCTGCAAGGAAGAAACCTTGAAATGCATTCCTCTGAAGGTAAGATTTCATAAAGACGGCAATGGCAGTGCAGTTATTGCGCGAGTTTTGCAGTTACGCAAATTGTATGGACAAAAAAGGTAATTAGGTAGGTACCTACTTTCGTTTTGATCAATGAAGTACCTACATGAACAAGTAATAATATACGGAAAGTACGTAGATATACCTTACCTCTAGTTGGGTACTTACCTTTCCACATGTGATACAACTTACTATTCCCGCCTAACAGAGCTCTCATAATGCATCCTTTCACAAGACCGCTTTCACAGTACTCTAAAGATTTTTAGTTTCAATTGATTCAAAGAACAGTTCTAAAACTAGATAGGCAATCTACAACATCTTTGCGGCTGATGTCTGGATCATCTATAACACTTGTATGTCAACTCCCCAACACACATTTCATATGGATCTCTACCCCACAGATTAAATCTTGCGTTCGTAGCGTTTGAGGTCAACACCTGATAATAACTTGATGTAATTTGCATACAATTTATCACCTTGCGTATTACAAATAATGAAAATATTGACTCGGAACTAGGTGAGACTATGTTTCGCTGTTGTCCAGGTTCGTTCACAAATGGCGCATTTTCGCATATGTTTACTCGTCACCATGACAACAAGGGGAAATAACTTGATTTCGCCTTGCCTCGATGTAAGGATGCGCTAGTGTCCAAGTCTCGAGAATATCACCCATAAACAATGTCGCAAACATATTGCGTTGACATCCATGGATATTACATACATTATATTTGTTTGGATACTCATACCATCAATTTGAACGTAAGAAACAAGTGTACGGTTTTATGGTTCAACATTTCACATTATGTATGCACAAGTAAACGCATTTAACGTTGAAGCATGAATTATTAGTTATTACTAGGTTCGGCCATTATCTTAATTAATTTCAACAAAATTGACCGGCTTACAATAACGTAGGAAATAATTACATTCAAAGTGGGGCTTCCAATCTTCTACTCCGTCTTCTCACCTCATGAACATTGTTCCTTCCTAATTGCCGGTTCTCTAATTGTTTAGACGGCAGTGAGTCAGTTCCGCCAATTTAATCATAATAATTCAGAGTAGATTCTTAATGAAATCATATTCGACGTAGGAGAACTTCTTGACGGAACTTTGATGCATAATGAGAGAGGCCGACAAATTAGAAAATCACGAATTTAATTAGGTTGGAGTGGTTCGGGAATGTCGTTTCATTTCGATTTCGAACTCAGTGAGAAGTTCCGGCATACTAATTTTCTGCCTTAAAATTCATACGTGACGTAGACGCCCAGGGGTTGTTGATAGCCATAAAATTTTGAGACTTTTATGCTTATTTCTACTCGCTGATTTATATCCGATAGACTTTATATAGTGCAAATCTTTAAATGCACTTAACTATATCTTGAAAACGTTAACTATTGAATATTTCAAGTTCCTGTCATGCAGCATGAACGTATGAGCGAATTTTCGTAAATTATCGTACTATATCATGTTACATTGTTTTGAGAATTAAGGACTTTGAGAGAAAAGAAAATGTTAACTGCCAATTTTATGGCAAAAAACTCGTTCTAAATAATATTCTGCGATTCAAAAAAATATTTTAGATTTGTAAATTTTTTGCAGTTTTTATCGATTTTTTAGCACTTTGAATTTAAGTACATTTTTTTCAGCATACCTAATTTTGCACAAACATTTTTTAATGTTCTATTTTATAGTTATTAAAATTTATTTGAGCAATATTCTGCTAAAAAAAATGTATAAATTAAACGATTTTTAGTCGTTTTTGCTATTTTTAGTGATTTTTTCAGCACTTTTATTCTGAATTTGGCCAATTTAATGTGCTCAAAAAATTCAATCTCGTCCTTTCGTTTGGGAAGCTTGATTTTTTTACGCAAGAACGGAATCGTTATCTCAATCCTAAGGAGAGTTATCGTCTGGAAGGACACACACACACACACACACACACACACACACACACACACACACACACACACACACACACATATATATATATATATATATATATATATATATATATATATATATTTATTTATTTATTTATTTATGTATATAATATAATAAATAATATTATATTATATTAAAAATGTACCTATGTTGTGAATTGCATTCTATTTAATTGCAAGGTTCTGTTGAATTGATGTATTGAAGTGTAGTTCATTGAATGGCTGTGTGGTGAATTCCAATGTCAAATAAAAGGAGAAAAACAAGAAAAAACTAGTATTACTGCTAAATGTAAGTAAAAGTGAACTACGGAACAATCTCACCTTGGTTTAAATCTAAATGGTTACTTCCGCTTGTGTTAAGAGTAAAATTATCATTTCCATACGTTTCGTTAGAGTCCGTCGTCACTTGTGATTCGAGTACAGGGGCGAGTGCTTTCGATGTAAGAACATCATCATCATCAGGCCATCAAAACATAAATCTTTCGTACTGTTTCGACGGCCAGATGATGATGTCCTTACATCGAAAGCCCCCCCCCCCCCCCCCCCCCATACTCGACTTGCTGGTGACGTCAAACTTCTCCGAAAGGTATGTACATGATAATTTTAATCATACCTGGTTTACGTTTAACCATCTCTGAATAATTTAAATTAGAATAAATTAATAATAGGTATATAAATTTCCTACAGTGAATAACTGAGGCCGCCTTACTCACCCTGAGCATTCTATCTATGAAACAGGTAACAAATAACGCCGCTGAACATCCAAAATCAAGCAAAAAGGGAACCATTCTTGAATTTTGCCTTCGTGGATTTCAGTTTAGTTAATGGCCGTTTCCGAGTTAAATGCCTTAATCTTCGCAGAGTATCTGAGTAAGGCAAAATACAGAAAAAACACATTAGCCCAACGATTTAGTGGCCAAATATTATGCCTGTTGAGTGTTGGAACAAATTAATAAGATAAGAATAAATCACTGTGGAACTGGACCGTTAGGCTGGTTTTTTGCTTAACCTGTGAGATTTCAACCAGTTGAGAGGGCGGGCTGCCTACTATTTTTTCTCCCTCTCGATTCCGCGGATTTCTCCGCGTTCCGTTTGCGTTCTTTCCCAATTCCATTTTTTTCTTGTTCTCTCAATCGGCTTACATGTGGAGATTTTTTTAAATTTATTTTAGAAGATGAAGAAGGAGAACGAGTTCATGGGTTGAAAAATTCTCCACATTAAAAAATGTGGCGCAATGGCTATTAGTGAATGTTGACTGATGGATTATGGAAGAATAATTTACTGGTAGATTTACTATTACTTAATAAGATTCCAGGTTCTAGCTAACTTCATAGTGTGTGTGACAATAAGCACATTAGGTTTACATTTTTGGTTTATTATTCTCAATAACGCTCCTTTAATCGACCAAGAAAAAAATTAATCTTCTCCACCCCGCAAAAATTGTTGATCAAAACTGATGCCGATGTTACTGGCACATCCCCGGCTGATAAATGATTTTTAAGCCAAATTTCTTAAAGTTTGGTCGAATACTTTTTGAGAAAAGCTTTGGACGGTGGACGGACGGATTTTTTTTTATAATTCAATTTTTGGATTCTGCGCTTCTTGAAACGTAAACCAACAAATTTTGAGGGGGTCAAAACTTTTTTTCTTGGTCGATTACAACGGTTCATCATTGAAAATAATGGTCCAAAAGCATGTTGGCCGAGTATAGATGCCAGTGGCGTAGTTTGAGGAGGGGCAGGGTGGGCAGAGCCCCTCCGTAAATAATTATAAAGGATGCAGAACTTTGTTGTATGGATACAATCAAAATTAATAATTTTACGCTTCCAACTTCAGTACCTAACACGTTCAATTAAAGAATGTAATTAAAACACAACTGCTATTATTATTATACGAATCCGGTTGCCTAGCAACTTTAGACGCTCTTGGAAAAAAAGATATTATTCTTATTATCGTTCGTATGAGGTTAGTTTGTTTAAGGGCAAAATGGCGAGGGTATTTTACAGCCCTTCGGAGAGGAGTGAAATAGCCTAGACAGTAGACAACGAAACGGAAATGTGGACACTGCAAACTGAAATCAAGTCGTTCCCCACTGCCATTTGGGGCTACCCCATATGCTAGTTTTCCTTAGAAAAATATCCATTCCAATATCCATCAAAATTCCCGTATGAACTTCCCCTACTTTTCACTGCCCACTTGAACAAGCTTGGTTGTTTGATTCAAAACAGTTTCTCGTTGTATTATACCATTGTTTTACGAATAAAACCCCAGTTAAAATAAAGCAAGAATAGGTACAATAACTAGAAGACTGCAGTGGTGATTGAAATAACTTAATAGAAAAGAATTATTTAATTAAAATAATCTATTGAAGCAGTATTTATATTCAAACCTAGCATATTGCTGGTTTGAGTTGGTTTACATTTTGTTATGTTTCTTGCCTTATGTTTCTTGATCTCGGTTTCATGCCCGGTATTTTATTTCACGTTGGTAGATACCTACTTACCTATATGATACGATTGTGTGATATTGTCCAGAAAAAGTTATTTTCGCTCGGAACTAACAACTGAGGATAAACCTGTAAGAGAGAAAGTCCACATGGGTATATGAATTGGCATGCAGTAAGTCTAGTAAATAGTAAGTATAATAAACCTAGTGCTCCTCAGTTCATCGGTAGGTACCTGTTCGTATTTATCGTAGTTTTAACGTTCTGATTAGTTATTTGAATAATATTTTTTCTAAGTAGTATTATGCTTTAATAATCCATAGGTAGGTTTAAGAATATGAAAGCGTCTGGGATTTCAGATCATTACAAAAAGAGATTGAGCAGCTACCTACTTATATGAACGTTTGACAGTTTATTAACAGCGTATGTATACTCTCAGCAACAAGCACTAGAAATTAATACTAAAACTATAAAATAAAATAAAATCCTCGACTGTTGCCCCTCCATGAGAAATGACTCAGCTACGCCACTGATGGATTCAGATTTTCAGACACAACATTTGATCTATGTAAGCAAACCCACGGATACCTACATAAGGAATTGAATAAAAGCTTGTAAAAATTTTCTCGTTCTATCAGAGCGAGAAAAGATAGTCGCAATTACAACGATGGCCCGATCGCTATTTATAATGAATGAGACCGCTGCCCCGATACGAGTGAAAAAATACCGCGCGCTGCACAACTGACATCTCGTGGACGTTGGAACATTTATGTACCTGATCAACTAAGGAGTTTACTTCAAGGAGTTGTCATAGACGTGTTACGCTTGTGGTAACACCGCATTTATGTAGAGTCATTATAAACCGGTAGTCTCTGAGTAGGACTGAAAGAAAAAAAGTTGGTGACAGCGCGAGAGTTAAAAGTGAAAATCAGTTCAAATTCGTAATCAGGGCTCAAAACCGGAATTGGCTGAGATTTTGACGTGGGTTTTCTTTGGTTGTCGTCGAAATTTTATGTCGCTGTTTTTTATTGGCTTGGTCTACATTATACACGGATGAAAGATGATAAAAATCCTAATCCCACATTCGTCCAGGACGTGTCAGAAATGTCTATTTCACAAACAGGATGATAGATATGGTAATATCGACCAATAAAACAAAATAAATCACAATAATGTTTTGTATTACGAAAAGCTTTTCATAGTGCGAGTTAGTTTTATTTCTTTAGGGTTAGTTTCTTGTTGGAAAAAAGATACTCGTAGTGAGGAATGATTTTTGGAAATTTCCGATTTCTCGGAATGTCAGAATTCTCGTAAATTAATAGTTTTCCAACCCAATTTCAATGCATCAGATTACAAGTGAATGCATGTATCATTCACTTTTTACCAAAGCTTTATTATCATACTAGCCGCTCCGGCTCGCTACGCTCGCCTCCACGTCCAGCCGGGGGGCAAGCCCCCCGGACCCCCCATTAAGTTGCTCGCTTGGCTCGCAACATGTGGCGTGTAGGGAATATTGCTCGCTTCGCTCGCAAAGTCTGGCGTGTAGGATATGTTGCTCGCTTTGCTCGCAAAGTCTGGCATGTAGAAAATGTTGCTCGCTTCGCTCGCAAAGTATGGCATTTAGGGGATGTTGCTCGGTTCGCTCGCAAACGGTAGATCTCTAAGGGTAGGTTTAACTTCTGTAGGGGATGCTGCTCACTTCGCTCGCAAACGGTAGATCTCTAAGGGTAGGTTTAACTTCTGTAGGGGATGCTGCTCGCTTCGCTCACTTGAGGAAGTTATACTGCCCCCGGACCCCCCATTAAATTGCTCGCTTCGCTTGCAAAATGTGGCATGTAGGGAATTTTACTCGCTTTGCTCGCAAACGGTAGATCCCTAAGGGTAGGTTTAACTTCAGTAGGAGATGCTGCTCGCTACGCTCGCTTGAGGAAGTTATACTGCCCACCCAACTTGGCAGACGTTATTTTCTGTTGGAAATTCTTACAAACAAATTAAATCTTATAATACTACGTGGAACCACGAAAAGTTTATTAGGGGATGTTGCTTCGCTCGCAAGGTATACCTGTATATGTGCAGGACAAAGTCCGTATTTATTCTGTTGAAATGGCTCTCGCTTCGCTCGCAAGGTAGGTACCTATGTATACCTGCTTGCCTCGCAACATTGTGACATCGAACCCCTTGACGTCTTCGTAGAGCCTTCTCGCGTCCTCGGCACATATTAATTTCTCATGTTAAACGCTTCCCTCGCTTCCGCTTGCATTTTGACCGACTTCACGTCACTTTTTTCGATACCCGATTTCGGATTCAGATCCGGCGGGATCAAAGCTGTATTTCGCCCGCGAAAACCGTTCCGAAAAACGTACCTTTACGGGGTATATTTTAATGGGAAAAAACGTAGTTTTTCGTCGGACTTTTCGAGAAAACACGGTCCGTACTCTCGCATTTTTTTGACGCATTTCCCGATACTTTTTTCGCGATCCGATCGCGCCGTCGTCTTCCTCGATCAAAAACCTACGAAACCGGTATTTTTCCGGAATTTTCAACGGCCGTTTAGAGGGGTAGGGGAAGCGGGGAAGTGGAAAAAGCGCACATTAATTCTTACTTCGGCCCCCCTCCCGCTCTACGGCCCATGGTTCGGCTGGGATTAGACAATTTTAAATTCGCTCGCTCCCACTTTTGGAAAATCCCAAGAAGATCCCCTCACTCGTAGACTCCCCCCACTCAGCCGTTTGGCCGTGCATAGCATGGACAGACAGACAAACAGACAAACAGACGGAGTTTCATTCTTATAAATAGTATAGATTTCATCCAAGTTATACATTTATCCATGACTACACCGATAGATATGACGATCCATTCCATTTCTACGAAAGTTAGTCAAACAACTTGTTGGTTAAATATCGGTTTATCGCATAATTCTCTGGAAGGCAATTTATCCTATTCTCCTCTTCAATCTTTCTACTATATGACAGAAATAAATTGCATTAATATATTTGTTCACTAAACATTGGTTGTTATCAACCCCGAGGCTGATTTCGGTAGTTTCAACTTAACCTACGATGTGTGTATATGTGAGTGTATGTCTGTCGTGTATCCGCAAATCATGTAACAAGCTTATATTTCACAATATTCAATGGATTTTTATGAAATGTTCATGGAATGTGCAGGTTAGAGTAAAGATGGTAACCTATGAGTTTCTTTGTTCCCAAAGCAATACTTCACTCAGCGCATGCGCAAACGTAAACTCCATCAGGCATAATTTTCTGACGCCCCAGTATCTCCTATCTCGCTCAAATTTACAAGATAGGTGGCAGAGGTTAATTGCTCTGTTGGTCGCTGGACCGTGTGATATTCACACTATAGCATATTAGGCTGTAGCGATCACTGAAAAAAGAGGGATAATTTGGTTGGCGCCATTCCGAGTAATTAAACGACACAGTTTCTTTATTTATGACTACAGATAATCGAATCTTCCTATCCAACATTCCAGAAGTTATGTTCCAGCAAAAACAATTATTGAATCAATTATAATCCTAATAGTTCAATGATCTTTACAGTCAAGTTATATATATATATTAGAGTAAGCTTTGCGCCACACTGTTTCGTACATAGTTTTTACGCTTAAGTAACGGAAAGGGAACATATTAAAGATTACTGTAGATGAACCATATAATTTTTATTCATTATAATATTTCATACTTGTTAGCCCAATTACAAGTCATAAACAGGTAATTTATATACAAAATGACAATGTGAAACATGACGAAGAAGAATTGAGAAGAGCTGACTCACCGATGACTTGAGTCGAGATGAACTGGAGAGAAGCGATGTCTTCAGTTGAGAGAGTATATACCTTAAAATTTGGAATAGATACGTGTGGTTTAAATAGCTTATAGATAGATTCATGTGGTTTAAAAGAGTTGATGCTAAAGAGGGTTTGTACCGTCAAACAGAACATCGAAAAAGAGTGGCTGGCATGCTGATAAACGAGGAACAAGCAGATGGCTCTCAGAAAACATGGCAGGACAGCAATCCAGAAACAATAAACATAAAAGCAAATCATAGGATGTGTTGTTCTGTTCGTCTTTATTAAACTATAACCTTGTACCCTTCTTTGGAAACCTATAAGTTAAATCAGAGCAGAGTTTTTATTTGATATTAATGTTATCTTCATTTTTTCTAGGAACATTACCCAAGTGCAACTATGATGGGTTATGGTCGCAATACCTACACCGTGTCGTGCTGATCTTTCCTCTTGGCAGAATGCATGTTTAAATAATATTCTATGGATTCTGTGGTACCTAGTATTTAAATGCTGAGAAATACGCAGACAAGGCTAGGTCTTAGGAGTCCTGTCGTTTTAGGAGCCTTTAATTTAGGCCTGTCGCTGGACAGTACCTACCCTCCGTAGTTCCACTACTGTAATTAAGTATAAAATGCCATATAAGTGTATTTATAACACAAGAAATTGACAATAAATTTATTATTAAAAAAATAAAAATAACAAGGCTTGGGTTAAGTTAGGATGCCGGATCAGTGATATATCCATTCCGTACACCGTATACATCCATGGATTATATCTTTTGCATTTTATCCTCGGCTCTATGACCGCGAGAGCAACAGCGGGGAAAACATCCGCATCCAAACCGTCAGTGGTGATGTACGATGCACTTTGCAGTTACCGGGTCAGCGCCGAATAGTCGTACTTGTTCATCTTCTCCGGCTAAGAAAGAATTCGGTTCTGGAGACGGGGCCAAGACCTCGTGATTCGCATTCACCCCATATAGGGAAACCAGGGATATTTCAATTTCGTTCTGGGATGCGGTCCCTCCGCCGCGAGCTTAAGTTCTGAGCGGTGTCGGAGTAGGGTCAAACGCAAAAGCCACAAGTTGGCTTATTACGCCGTATGGGTACCTCCTATATCCCCCGTTTTAGAGTTCCGGTTCGCGGCTGGTGAGACCGCTCTGGATGGCTCACTGGGTGGTCAGCAATGAAGCTGGAACTAGCCCAGGACAAATGCGAAGTGATTCGCCCTTTTGCCCAAGAATAGTAAAATTAGTCTTCCCGTCGCGATAATTAGTAGCGGTTCGACCATATAATGTTGGTTTCCTGAAACCCTTTCCACCCTGAAATAAATAGTTATTTTCAAAGTTGCAAGCAGGTTGGTTTATTATTTTCAATATGAACCTTTGTAATCGAACAAGAAAAAAAAAATTTAACCCCCCCCCCCGAAAAAAAGTTTCAAGATGCGTAGAATCCAAAAATCGAATTGAAAAACAGTCCGTTCTCCGAAATTGATAGACCAAACTTCATGAAGCTTGCGTAAAAATCTTATTTGGGGTCTAGATGGTCTTAGAAGCTCGGCATCAATTGGTGTTAACACTAAAGGGAAGCTTCAAAGGGCGCATTCAAAAATGGAGATCTCAAAAACTTTCTAGGTAACAGTGATGATTTTTTGCTTGTCAATGATGAATGTGATCCTAAAGAATCGATTAAAACAATCCACAACGCTGTACGTTGAACGGTTCGTTTTCCTTGAGGGCTTGAACATTGAAAAAACCTTCGAATTTCTAAGCTCGGTTTCTAATGCGCTGCTAGCGGATCGGCGGATTTGCTGGATTAAATAGCCGATCAAGCTCTTAATTCCATCAAAGACCGCTAGATTGTAATACTGGAATACATCAAAATTCCCTTGTAAATATCAGCTCACATAATCCCAATTTTGGAATTATCAGGTGATATAATTCCTTCGAGTTTATTAAATATTATCCGTGCGGATGCACCTACTAGTGAAGTATTGGTACCTACATGCTAAATTTCATTTCTTAAGTTACTCCCAAGTCTACCTGAGGGTAGCGGAAGCATTGTTTCCGCTTTCGATAGATTTAAAAGTTGTAGTCTCCACTCAAATCAAACGGCTATTGTTTTTTACAGTAGTAAAATTTCCAGTCGCTGTTTACGTTTTGGACTATTCGGAACAACATTCGTTCCGGGTCTTTCTCTTGATTTCTGTGTGTATCTGTGTGTGTGTGTGTTTGTTTGTGTGTGTTTGTGTGTTTGTGTGTGTGAAATTTCAATCAAGATTGATATTATTCTAACAAAAACTTGTTCCAGAGAAATTTGAAGTTTAGTTTGTCCAGTGTGGGAATGTAAAAGGTACTTTTCAAGTTGTACCGCGAAGGTGGGAAAAACTATCAAGTTAGTTTAAGTTCATCGTTCCAAATTACTACCACTTTAAACTAACCTTAATTGTTTAGGTAGTATTGTTAGAATGTAGAGACCAATATCAACGTCAATGACCGAACAAATGAACAAAAACTTAATTTCATTTTCGCTCAAAACTCCACTCAAGTATTCGCTAATAGCTGAATTTTAAGCAGTGCTTTTCAATTCGAAAATGAAACCAAATCCTGAAACAGGACTTTTAGTTTAGCGTTGTTCGGTGTGAATGCCTTCACGAAACGGAGCAAATTATTACACATAAGATTATTATTTCTGTATCAGTTTCTTATACGTCACTTCAGTTTTGTACGTGCTCATACTTGAATTTGCAAACTCATTTGCATTTTTATTTAGTAGACTAGTATTTAATTTAACTGACAGAAGAGTGTTGGAAAGAGAGTTCTGTAGTAGGTGCCTGATGGACAGGAGTTGAAAAGATTTTTCCATGTTTGACGCATGTCCTGGTGGATACGTTGATAAAAATCCCTGAATGGTAGACTTTTGTGCAGGATTTTGCCTCTAATTCCTCCATACTTTGCTGCCGAGTCCACCATGTGGTTGCCAGACACCCCCACATGTGCCCTTGTCCATACGAAAACCACTTGTCCACGGTCTTTCAGACGAGCCACTACTTCTAGGAGTTCACTAATTAAATTTATTATTTTAGAGTTCTTGGTTTGACTTCTATCTAGAGACCTTGGTTTGACTTCTATCCATCTGAAGATAAAAACGTCATAAAAGCTATTTCCAGATTACGAAGTGGACACATCCTCTATAATTCCTATTTTCAACGATTTGGGATTGGGAATGTAACCAGCGGCTGCGATCACTGTGGAGAGGAAGACACTGCGCAACACAAAATATTAGAGTGTCCCATATTTTCTCGAGAACGCCAACGTCTTTTGGACAATATAAGCGATAAAAATTCCAGCTCCGTTCAACTTAGATTTTATTCTGACGTAAGCAGAGCAAATGGTATACAAAGAACTTTACAGATACCTTAGTACAATCAACTGTGATCTATAAAAATATTTAGGATCATCGGATAACTACAAATATGTATTAATGAAAAATGTATTACCCAATATGGCGTAAAAGTGTAATCTTGAGCCAATAAAAAAAATTAAAAATAAAACTGACAGAAGATTCAATATATTTGAGTTGGTGGTTAAATGCCATGGGAACGATGAACTTTCAAGGGAAATGTTGGTGAAATCTTGAGCAGTGGGCATTCTCGAGCCCATCATACAAACTACGTGATAACTTGATGAATAGTTCCCCAGCAATTCCGTTCACGGCTGAAAAGCCTCGGCCTCTGCAGAACCTACAGAGTATTTTGTCGAAAAAAAGTACGAGATAGGGACTAGCGGGTATCGTTAGGAGCACGCGAGGAGGCAATGAAAATATAGTTATCAAGACGAGGACCCGTTGTGGAAGCTGAAAGCAAGTAATGTTAGCCGTCCTTGGCCGCCGGGGTGGTCATGTTACCAAGCACTCCAAGAAGGATAGGCCGGCAGGACACCGTAGATCTTATTGTAACCCTTATACGGCGGAAGCTTAAGACGGAAGGACTCGTAAAACCGCTTCACACGTAAGGATTAACCGAAACATCAACGCCTTTACGTTAAGGGATAGCATTGTAAAAAAAAAGAAAAAAATACGGTGAAAGAACGATTGTTAACGCGACATGCGATGATAATCGTTGAGAGGTTATAGACGGTAATGCGACTGGTTTTCCTTCGCGAACACGCATCTCGGTGGTGGGAAAGTCGTAAAGTTCGGTTGGTGGAACGGGCGAAGGAATCGACGTAATGAAAATAAAAAGGAAGGAGGATAGTCATGTGGGAATAAAGTCGTCATTGAGCAATGAAAAGAACATTTCGAAATATATTGGTAAGTAATGCATGCATTACAGAGACGTCCCTAAGAATGTTTTGTATAAGATTTTGGTAATAGCGGCGAATAGATCATGTTTTAGTGGATTTACCCTCTCCATCCATTATTACCTTACCTGAATATGTAACTAGCAACCCCTCCCTCCGTCTCGTTAACAACCAAAATAAAGCGTGAACTGTTTCTACTGACTTCTTCTGATTCACACATACTATATTGGAAATGTCACGATATATCGGCATCCACACTCACCCTGTCGTAAGACTTTTCTCCTCTTCTTTGTTTAACTGTGAGTAAAACCAGGGAGAGACCTAACACTTCGAGCAAAATAGGAAAACAATAATGAAACCCAAGATTTTTCGCCCATCTAAACCAAAAGAACGTGACTTATCAGAATTACTCCCTCCATTTACTCCACCGATAATAAACTTGTACAAAAAATTGGTAGATACTTGTAGCTTGGTCAGCGCCTAAAACAATCGGCTATTATAATCCCGTCAGAATGTACATGTGTACGAACTAAATCACTCGCGACGAAGTTGTGGAAACCCATTTCAAGACGGAAGTTAGTGAAAAAACGTTGTGTATTCCCAGGAAAAATAAGAAGTCACGATGTTAATTCGATTTCGACGGTAGGCCATCATCAGTAACAAACAATAACTTATTATTTGGCTTTGCCGTTGGACGTTTCAGCAACATTTCTGTAAGTTCTCAGGTTTTAGTTTCCTAAATTCCTTCCCCAACTACTAAATGATTTTGAAAATTTGGGATTTCACGCAAATATCAGGAGATAGGTCTAGGATAATTGTGTACAAGATCTGTTGATGAATATATGTATGGTTTACAGCACCACAACTCTAACTAGGTAAATTAAGCCGGTGGAGACGATAAATTAAGGTAGCGGAACTTGGAGGAGCTTATAAAATCTTAATTCTGTCTGCCTGTACATGACCTGAGTCATGAAATCTCAAATCAAACTCGTTCTGTTAGGTCTAACGTTATCGTATCTTAAATTTTCTGACATTTAAACTTTTATTTTATACCGAGCCACTACATGATTCAGATCGTTAATCCATATTACTCATACAACCATATCATGAATTTTACGCACCGTTTGGGAATTTGTACATGTTGCATTTCTCATTGTGGGTTCTTATTTCTATGCATAAATTCTGTGCACAACAACGTTTTCATTAATGGAGCGACCCATCTTATCTGTTCATTATTGATTGATATGATTTATTGATTGATATGTTTTTGTGATTGCACAGTAACCACCCAGAATGTATACATATATTTATTGTAAATTCTATTTGTTTCAGGTTGGTGAGTTCTGTGAATCTAACCAGGTGCTTGAGAGAAGGTAATCATTTGGATGATTCTTGTAAAGTTATAGTGTAGTATTAAGTGTACTCAACGAGATTAAGATAAAGTAGTGTAGGCGTTTCCTTATAAGAATGACGGTAGACAGCCACTTTTATGATTTGTTTCTGCCTCCGACATTGGTGAGGCCCAAGTCATTCGTAAATTGTAGGGGGTTGTACAGAGAGGAACTACCAGTAACTTAAGTTTCTTGGAGTTTCTCTCTGTGAAACTCTCTACAATTTAAGCATGACTAGGGCCTCACCAATGTTGGAGGCAAAAACGTTGCTTCAAAAAAGAAATCATAAAACTGGCTGTCTACTGTCATTCCTAAAAGGAAAACACCTACACTACTTCATTTAACTATGCAGCCATAAAGTGAAAACTCAACCACATCAAGATTAAGATGTTTGTGATACACCAAATTTCTTAGACAGTTTCGGATTCAACACTCGCAGGTCCTACAATATACTCTTCAACTAATAATCGGTACAGTCTGTACCTTTTCTTATTAAAAAGTAGGGTAACGTCCTCTAATTAATTCCAACGGTCTCTGAGGTGAGATTTAGCACTTTGAGAGAAATACCATGTTCCGCAATGTCGATGATGGTAAATTCCATTTCATTCCAGTCTAATAGGGAGTTTGTCTAGTCCTGCTACACGTCGTGTATGGTATTTCATCTCAACAGTCAATTTCGCCTGGTGAGGTTTAAAAACCGGTCTACCCAGCTATTGCTCTATCATTACCAAATGGCATTTTCAAGGTCACTCTCAGTACAGGAGGTACCATCGGTCTGACTCACTCAAGAACGGATTGGTTCTGCTTTTCTCAAACAGTATCTAACAGTTCAGTACGAATACGTCAAAAATACCTGTCGAGCCTCATTCGTATTTTCAAATTTCTACAACCTTTATAATTATGAATGAATGACGTAAATAAATTGAGAATTAACATTAAGAATGTAGTAATTCATTTCTTTTTTCAAAAATCTTTCCCTATGGAAATTTCTCTTGAGGAACCTAATAAATTATGCTAGTTTACTCAACCACTTGTATAATAATGAAGTTGAGGGTTAGCGAGGGTTGGTCAATAATTAAAAAATTCTTCTACGCCGACGTTTCGCTATATTTTTATAGCATCTTCAGGCCTTAGTAGTGGAGCAGGCAAAATTTTAGGTCCTCATTGCACGTTATACAATCCTTGCTGGACACATTGTACTAATAATTATCAAGTTTATATTATTATAAACAGTTCCCAGTTAGCATGTATGAAAATAGTGTACAAGTACAATGTGTCCAGCGAGGATTTTATAACGTGCAATGAGGACCTAAAATTTTTCCAGCTCCACTACTAAGCTCTGAAGATGCTATACAAGTATAGCGAAACGTCGGCGTAGAAGAGTTTTTGAATTATTGACCAACCCTCGCAAACCCTTAACTTCATCAGAACCTAACAAAGGGGCCATATATTTCAACAATTCATACAAATGCATGTGAATAAATGCATGAATAACATTGTAATTATGGTACTATAATATTCGGGTTTTCCCAATGAAATCGAGGGTTTTCTTGAAAAATGTATTTCTGAACCATTGAGTTTGGTGTTTGTTTCTACGTATGTATTGAAGCTGAGTCGAACGTTAACACTTGCAGATCCCTCCATCTCCATTATACTCGAGTTGTGCACAATAACTAACTAGTTGTATCCCAAAAAAACACATCAAATTGAGCATAATAAAATTGTTGGTTAAAGTAAAACTCAGTTGTAACGGAGTTGGAGAAATCTGCGAGTGCTAGAGGTACCATTTGATCCTGAATGAAAAATACGTAGGAACCGACTCCAAACTCATAGGGGATAGTAGTTATTTCTTAATAAAACCCTTGATTTCACTGAAAAAACTTCGTTTTTCAACATTATAACATAATTGTACTCCCTATTTAGCAAAGGAAAAGTAATGTTGAAAAGCTGAGTTTGTGAGGATGTTTTTCTCATAGAATGTCTACCAAGTGCAGTACATACTAATTGAGAGCAGGAAAACGGACGGAAAAAAGTCGAATTATGAAAATATTCCATGATTAATATTTTTGCCTCCATTTTTCACGTATCAAGTCGAATCGAAAACCGTCTGCCGTTGTTTGGGAATAGCTTCCTCACTAATTGTGAATTGGACGTATAGAATTAGTTGAAAGAACCAAATACATCGAATTATCCACATCATATAACTAATAATTATAATACAAATCGACATTATCAAAAATCCATTGTTGCGCATGCGTACATACCGCTCGCTATTGGTTTCCTCAAACCTATCTCCAACTATCGGACAGAAAGATCGCGAGGAACCGACAAATGCGCACACATCATTATTGATCCGAAGGCAGTGAAATTTATAAGCAACCATTTAGAACCCAACTCGTACAATCCCTGAAAATGCCATCAAAATGGGATTAAAACTCAGTACCTATAGTTGGGGCGTGACGAGAAATTGGCACAGACTCACAGACCGAATGACATAGACACACAGATAGACACCAAACCAAAATTGATCAGCCAACTCTAAAACGCAGAAAGCTAGTAGAAATTTTGATTTTGGAGGATAAACAATTTTTCGACTTCTTACACGAGCACAAAGCTTCGAAGTGGGAAAGTAGAATAGTGAATTTGCATCAGGGAGAAAAGACCGTCGCTTTTTCCAACGGTGTCTTAATTTCTGATTTTAAAGTGATTTTAAGGGAAGTTATGACCATTTAATGTCGAGAAGGGTGGTTTGAGGTCAAAACACAAAAAAATCTGTAAAAATAAATTACTCGAAAACAAAGCGTTTCAAAAAATTCTCTACGAGGTACTTTTTGCTGGAAATGAGTTTGTAGAATCGACCCTCACAGTATATCATTATTTATGTACAACGTTCGTGGATATCTGTTGGGCTGTTGAGGGAAGATATTTAGCGTTCACCCTGTCGTTTCAATAGGCACTTCCCAAAAGGAGTTTATGACGTTCATTCGATATGGTTGCCGCCGAGCTTGGAATTTCAAATCTCATCATGTGCCATTTCCTGAGTGGAAGTTGGGTCAGAACCCTCTGGGGGGAAAGTACGGATCGTAAGGGATTTATGGTTATTATCCTGGCAATCATACTAATGAGCGTGAAATCGCCTCGACTATCGTTGGCAGGTGTCCGAACCGGGTGGCCTCAGTCTGCCTTCGTTACTGGCAACAAGTCGGGTGTACATCCACTACTGCGTACGAGGGTATATTATAGGTAATCTAATCCGATACGGAGGAAGGAAATCATTGGAATGTGAAATTCTACGATAATCACGGAATATCATTTACCTTTCTCGTGAAAGACGTCGTTTGACTTCTTTGAAAAATAAAGATTCTTGCGGAGGGTCAATAACCCTTAATAAATACTATTGCTTCCTCAGTACCGAATAGGGAAGTTTTGTGTTCGTGATTGAAGTCGAAAAAATTGTTGTCCTCCAAAATCAAAATTTCCACTTGATTTTTACGTTTCAGAGCTAGCTGATCAATTTTGGTTCTGTGTCTGTCTGTCTGTCTGATGTCTGTCAGCCAGTCTGTGGTAAATCCCTGTCACGCCCAAAACTATACCAAGTCACAATCTGATTCCTATGAAATTTTCAGGGATTGTACGGGTCCCCTATAATTTGCCGTTGACAGTAGCTCATGCGCATGCGCAAACGTGAATTTTTCATAACGTTGATTTCTCATCATCTGTTGGTCTGATTTCTTTCAAACTCGGTAGGCAAATGGGTATATGTTCTGGAAAGATGCTCTATAAATAATATCGCAATGGAGAAATTTCATGATTATTTTTTATACGCTCAATAGCGAGAGCTTTGTGAGAGCTTTTCGAAAAGGTGTTAGTTATATGATGGGTATCTGACCAGTAATAATGTTCTTGAAATTCATCAGTCACGGCCCACGCTTGGGGGAACCCTCAGCTCCCTTGCACTACTACGTCACATGTGATCTTCCTACCTGTTTATTGGCCAAACTAAACGGTCTTTTGGGCTGAAAATTGGAAAGAAGGGTTTTCATGTGCGCTGAATCCAAATCTGAGGTCAAAATTGTGAATTTCCGACACATAAAAGTTTCCCATTGGTAGAGTAATAACCATTGCGCATAAGCGAAACTAAGATTGACAGACACTGGCAAAAGTCCGGGTCTAATGGAACGATTTTGATGAAATTTTCTGGGTTTGGGCGAGACAGCTTGTAGAAGGTCTCCTATAACTTTCATTTTCGTCACATAAATAGTAGTCTATGCGCATGCGAAAACGTTAATTTATTATCACGTTGATTTCTTATCATATATATTGGTCCGATTACGTTCATACTCGGGGAGTAGATGGTCATATGTTCCAAAGAAATTCCCTGTGAAGTATATCACGAGTGGTGGAGTAATAACTATAGCGCGTGCTGGGGGGTTGTTCAGTAAGTGAAAATCCTATTCTACCGGTCTCAAAGAGGTGCCGTTCCAAATTGCAGCGTCATAGGATAAATTGCACAGAAATTAGCGTTAAGAGTTCACTTAGCTGATCGGGGTGGTTTGGCAAGTTAAAATCCTATCTTACATGACTCCCAGAGGTTCCGTTTCAAATTTCGACATTGTAGGATAAACAAAATAGAAGTTAGCGTTAAGTACACACACAGCTGATTAGGGTGCTTCAGTAGGGTGGTTCAAAAAAAAAAAAAAAGTTCTGGGATTTTTGGTCCCCATTGCGTTTTTGCTTCCTCGGTATGTCAGAATGACTCTCCTAAATTTTTAGCAAAAAATATTAATCCTAACCACTTTACCTGGGTCGATTTTTGCCAGTTATCGACTGCTACCGTAAACCAACCTCTAAATTGGGGCCGACGTGATGATTTGAAGGACGGTTTTCAATTTTTTTAGGTCTATTTATGGGTTTTCGCATGCGCTGAACACGATGAACCTATTTATTTTACGCTCCGTCCACTAGTTATCCGGTAAACTGGCGGAGGGCACTGCTTGAAGATAAGTAAAAATCGAAAATTTCACCGAAAATGCTGTCGCCTGGTTAAGAATCGTACTAGAAACATGCTATTATGGTCGGATAATATGCTTTGGCATGTTCTGAACATGATTCCGTTTTTTACTATACTTTTTTACTTCGTTTATCGGCCATAAACCTCAAATTACTTGTAGGGTAATAGACAAATTCACCCTAATTTCACCAGAAATTATGTCGCGTTGATAATTTAAGGTCCCAAAATACCTTGTGCCGATAAAATTTGGTATTTTTTTTATGTTTCGATATTTCATCGTGTTTAATTTTTTTTTTTTTTTTTTTTTTTTTTTTTTTTGTATATTTTTGTTACGTTATTTTCGTTAAAATGTTATGTTTTGTGAAACTAAAATTATATTACATATTATTTTCAATTGTACTGCATCATTTTTTATTTAACAATCCAATCACAGTTCAGACAATTCAGAACTATGAATTTGACCCCGGAAAACCGATGGAAACTAAGGAATTTTACAGAAAAATGGGAAAATTTTAGCTATTTTCTCCATTTCGCCGCTATATTTGGCGAATAAGTACAATGCCGGTTCAGGTCCTTGCCAAATTACCTACGGCTTTGTATCGAGTATCCTGGAAAATACCAAATTTTATCGGCACAAGGTATTTTGGGACCTTAAATTATCAACGGGACATAATTTCTGGTGAAATTAGGGTGAATTTGTCTATTACCCTACAAGTAATTTGAGGTTTATGGCCAATAAACGAAGTAAAAAAGTATAGTAAAAAACGGAATCATGTTCAGAACATGCCAAAGCATATTATCCGACCATTATAGCATGTTTCTAGTACAATTCTTAACCAGGCGACAGCATTTTCGGTGAAATTTTCGATTTTTACTATCTTCAAGCAGTGCCCTCCGCCAGTTTACCGGATAACTAGTGGACGGAGCGTAAAATAAATAGGTTCATCGTGCTCAGCGCATGCGAAAACCCATAAATAGACCTAAAAAAATTGAAATCCGTCCTTCAAATCATCACGTCGGCCCCAATTTAGAGGTTGGTTTAAGATAGCAGTCGATAACTGGCAAAAATCGACCCAGGTAAAGTGGTTAGGATTAATATTTTTTGCTAAAACTTTAGGAGGGTCATCCTGACATACCGAGGAAGCAAAAACGCAATGGGGACCAAAAATCCCAGAACTTTTTTTTTTTTGAACCACCCTAGTGCTTCAGCATGAAAGATAGGACAAAATATTATCCTACTTGTCTCACAGAGGCTTCGTTCCAAATTTCGGCTTCGTTGGATAAATAGGAAAAAATTTGATTTTTCGAATAACGAAATCAGCTCGCGCTGCCGATTATTATCATTGACGATTTTCGCAACCACTTTATTTTGAATGACTAACTTAACATTTTTTGATCCATCTCGTGAAATTCGGTCCAGGATGTATAGAATATTTTTTGGGTGTAGAATATTTTGACATTTCATATATTTACTTTGCCATATGGACTCGAAAAGCGTTGCCGTAAAAAAAAACGTTACAGTTGATTTTTAATGATTTTCCCGTGCAACAAAGCACCAAGCGTTGCTGGGAAAATGATACTTCTCATGTTCTCAACGGACAGTAATCGTTCACCATTCGTTGGAAAGCTCTCGATTTATCACGCATTTTTTTCGTACTTGTTCTTGATATTTATGTCGCCATTTTATATTTATTAATGTTATTAATGTATGTAGTAAACATTGCCGCTTGTTTTGTTGATATTAGTTTCCACGTTAGAAATCACTTCGAGAAAACGCCAAAATGGAGCCGTGGGTAGAGATAATTGCTTCTTTACAAGAGTGTATTGAAATCATTGAAACTGTTACAATATTGTGATGAAAATTATCTTTTTGAACAAAATTTCAAAATATAATCCAACATAGTAATGTTCATTGTTGATTTTGTTTCAAGTGTCTAGATGTAGCATGTGATCACAAACGCATTTACAAGGATACACATATATACATACATAATTAGACAAAGTGAATACAATAGCGCTTACGAAAAAAATAAAAATAAATAAATAAATAAAATTAAAAAAATAAACTTTTTTGGAGCCATTGCAATAGCTTTATTTTCTACGGAAATTGAATAATTGATTTCTTTATTCATTATTTCCATCTCTTATAACGTTTTAAGCTATCACTTGAATGTCATGAAAATATTCCTCGCCCACTTTTTACCATTAGGTAAAAAGACACTTCTTGACTACAGCAATGATATTTTTCTTTCAATTTTTTCCAAGTAGGTACTAAACCGATAAGAACTGCATTCGACCATAAGCCTCGGGCCCTCGAGAAAGTAAAAGCCTTTCAGAGATTTACCGATGTTATTAGAGCGTGAAATTCCAGCTAACGAGCGTGAAATCTGCCATGACCAAATTCGGTAGAGGCCTGATGGAGATTCTTTAAATTTCTACCTCTGGGTTCTGGATTCTTTCAAGTTCAAGCCCGGTAGCTCTGATGGAAGAATACATTTCTACTCATAATACAGTCTTGTGGAGAGACTCCGCTTGGAAGTCTGCAACATTCTTGATTTCCTCAACACTTATGTTTGAGTTGAATACAGGTGAATACCATCGATTTTATTAGTAAATCTCATTAATTTAAATTAAAGCGTGTGGAACAAGTGCTTTAGATGCCTTGGATTATGCTCAATATATGACCTCTGATCCCACAATCCTAACTCATTTCCATTTCTAGATTTATTCCGTCTTCTCCTTTTTACTAAGTTAATAAAAAATGGTAAAAAGTTAACGTGTCTTATTTTTGAAAATTTTCTACATGGAATAAGTTTCTACTGTCTCATGGCACACAAAAGGGAAACGGAGGTTTGAAGCTGGTAGTTTAAATCGAAACTGGGGAGTGACGCCCATAAATTATGCTTTACGTAAAAGAAGAAACGTGCTTAGAGCGTTGCATTTTATTTTTTAAAATTTTGTGTATAGAATTTTGGAAAAGTGTTCAAAAACCGCTGAATTCATCATTAGGTATAGAATTTTAGTACATACGTACATGAGTCATTTCCGTTGATTGCGAGAATCTGTGAGGAATTGGATGATCATTTTTGGGTGTATAGAATACTAGATGGTTACCCGTGCGTTGCACCAATGCAGGGATCTTGTAGAAGGTGTTAATTCAATATGTTGAAGACATTTCATATTGTTTGACACCATCAGAGTGAGCTGTGAACTATGAAAATGTTCAACAAGCGCAGGGCCGAGATGTCCTGCAAATAATTTTGGAACGTGATGATGCACTGGCGGTTACGATTACATTCAAAACGAAAGACCTGGAAGGACTTCCATAGCATTATTTATTACTGCAATGAAAGACCCACCGTACATGGGAACATTACGTTGCGAGTTTTATTCCATTAAAGTGCCGACTATCAGTGATTCATTTCTCGATCAGAACGTCATGCGTTCGATCTTCGCAGGGGCCCCGTGTGCCTTCTTCTTATGTTGATGACCTCCTCATAACTCCCGGGAGAGGTCTCGTCCTCGGATAAGGAGCGTTCCACTTGAGGGAGGACTTGGCGTTGGTTGTTTGATGGTTGGTAATAGTAATAACAACATCGTCCGTGCCAACAAAAAACCAGTTCCTGTCCCCCCCCCCCCCCCCCCCAATACCCCCCACCACCCCGCCACCACCCCTCCAGTCCTCGTTCCAAGTTTGGACCAAAGAAGAATTTCATACTCATTAGCGTTGATTCCACGCAATAATAACTGTAAATCCCGCTGGTCCTTTTTTTTTCACCGGCTTTCAGGAGACTTGATGCACTTCTTATCAACTTTAAAACCTCTAAAAAGGCTTTATTGCAATGTTTTCAATTCCCCCAATGTGATGCAACTCTGACGTAAAGACGCAACCCTCATTCCTTCGTCAGTACCAAATTTAAACATTAGGAACTACTAAATGATACAATATGTAATTTAAACTTTTTTGAAACAGAACGCTTTTATTGAAAAGAATGGGAACGAAATTGAAATCGGAAGTGAACGAAGTTTCCCGATAAGTTCCTTGTAACAGTTTTGTGATTATTTTTTAATTTTTGACATTTATTGGTGTTATTACGAGTATTTTAGCTGATGTTAGGTACAGCAGCACCATCCTCTAAATTCAGAGCAACTTCCTGCAGCTTCCTCGCATGTGTAGAACTACCCGAATGATAGAAAATTGAATTTTCACTCTTACTCAACTCAATGCTTGGCTGTACAGTTTTGCCCACTTTTCAGTGAGCCGATCTGTCAGTCTCTGGAAGAAAGCAGGGTACTCTACATGCAAGGCTCCATCACAAGAACAGATTGATGGAGTAAATGATCCTCTTCGGTCCTCTGCTGCCACATGATATTTCTCATGGTTTTGCTGTGAATGTGCCCTTACAGTTGTGTCCCAATCTTGGTGAAGGTAAGAAAGGGCGTTGGCATTTATAATGCGGATACCTAAAAACGCTTTCCACTCACTGTTAAAAAAAAGTTTAAATTCATGAATCGTCCCAGAATTAAAAAACAACAAATTTCCTAAAAGGAAATTTGAAAATTTGACTTTATGCCATTTTGAACCGATTTCAATAGTATCGATCTCCAAGAAATTTAGGTACTGATTAGAAATACCTATACGGGTCCAGTTAACCGTAATTTTATATTCCTAAAATTATGGTTTACTATTTCCTTGCAATTCAGACTAGTACCGATATAGTCATCTCTCGTCTGGAGGGCAAAGCCTAGCCCATTAATACATCGCTATTAGTTTAAAATGTGAAAACCAGTAGCAATAGAACTTGTCGTAGGAGAGAGCGAGCGGATAGTGTCAAAATGATTGAGGTATAGCGGATATTTGTTTAAAAAAAATATGAAACAACAATTATTTCAATCTCGTTATTCATTTGAACTCGTGATGTTTATTTGTGCTAATTGATTAATTTCACTGCTCACCTCCTCAGAAATACAAGAAGGCAGACATCACAAGATGATCTGTACACATCGGCGCCTCGACTTTACCGATGATTTTGAGAACATTTTTCCTCCCGACTCACACATTCCCATGATTTTTCATTGTGAGTAGTCAATTCAAGTCTTTTTGACATTTTCATGTCTTTCATATGGCACATAACAAAAAAATCGTCACGAAAAAAATTGTCCCAAGTGGCCACAACGATGATTATGACCATCAGAAATGACGTTGACCATTCATAGGAAACACATGAAAATGTCCCAATGCGTTGCAGACTCGTATGCAAGCGTTTTATTTTTGGATTTGTTTAGCCACAGGGAGAATATGTTTAGAGACGTGTAGTTTAGAAAGTTTCACGCCTACGTGGCCTACCTTCACGTGATATGAGGCATCCACATGAGAGTCAAACTCTGTTACACTAGGCACTCAATGGAGCTGTTTATTGCATCACTTTGATTAAAAACAGCTGTTTTTGAACTCGTCGGTATACTGTGGTAAAGTTGAGGCGTCGATGTGTACCGATCGTCAAGTTGCAGACACTTCAAGATAGGAATCGTTCGCTGCAGCCACGTATTGCAGGTGGGGCTTATTGCGGCTAATTTCTGTACCAGGTGTTGGTTCATCAGGAAAAATTGGACACCTCCTATTGTCCTATTGTTACTAACCAATTGCGGTTGGTTTCTTACTAGAAACTTCTCACGGAGCTCATATTGCGTTTTGTAGCCGGATACCTACTTATCGAGTTTCTCAGAAAATTTTGTATTTCCTAATCAAATTTCGTCACTTTATTGCATAATCGCTATGTATTTATATTTTCATTGTAAATATAAAACTGAAACAAAATCGAAAATTTGAATAGTAAGTAGGATAGAAGTTTAGTTTTTGAAAATAAAGACTACTTAATAGCTATTTGAAACATGAATGTGAATATATTACACGTTAGTGTAACGAACAGATATGATATTGGATTGAGTAGGTAGCTCCTACATGGATACATGATGTACGAGTAGAAAGGCTATTTGCTTATCAAACGACGGAGTACCATTTCCCTAGCAACGACTCGGTTGTAAGCGGAAATCATCAGAAAAACCAAGTTAAACGACTCGGTTGTAAGCGGAAATCATCAGAAAACGCTTGCATACAAGTCTGCAACGCATTGGGACATTTTCATGTGTTTACCTATGAATGGTAAACGTCATTTCTGATGGTCATAATCATCGTTGTGGCCACTTGGGACAATTTTTTTCGTGACGATTTTTTTGTTATGTGCCATATGAAAGACATGAAAATGTCAAAACGCTTGCATACGAGTCTGCAACGCATTGGGACATTTTCATGTGTTTACCTATGAATGGTCAACGTCATTTCTGATGGTCATAATCATCGTTGTGGCCACTTGGGACAATTTTTTTCGTGACGATTTTTTTGTTATGTGCCATATGAAAGACATGAAAATGTCAAAACGCTTGCATACGAGTCTGCAACGCATTGGGACATTTTCATGTGTTTACCTATGAATGGTCAACGTCATTTCTGATGGTCATAATCATCGTTGTGGCCACTTGGGACAATTTTTTTCGTGACGATTTTTTTGTTATGTGCCATATGAAAGACATGAAAATGTCAAAAAGCGGGTAGGGTAAAAAATACTTAAGAACATCCTCCAGTGTTTTATAACTGTGGGAGGAACAGGATATTCAGGATAATATTTCATTTCTCTCTGATAAATAGTACCTACCAAACCTATAGGATTTTTTATTTTTTTTATTATTATTATTTTTTTTTTTTTCTCTCAAAAACCATAAAAATTGCTGGACTTGAAGAAAATCATTGAGGAGCGTTCTCCTTCACTCATTTCACAAGTTCACACATTTGTGTCCTGATGAGTTCAAGACCAACAAATAGAAAGATATATAGAAAATTAATGGATATAAAGTAAATGAAATTTATCAATATTACATTGAGAACTAAAATGTACCCAATATCAGGAGGGAGGCCGTTCAATAATTTATCAAACACAATATAATAAAACATCAAACACAAACTAATCCATATTCTATGTACCCAAATATCCAAATTAGATATAGGTATATAGGATGTCGAAAATAATATAACAAAAGTTTTCAAGTCAAGCATAGTGGTAAAAGGGGGCCCGGGTGTGAACATCATAGGCATTCTATTCTGTAATAGTGAAATTAAAAATGCGCTGGTAAACAAATTATCCTGATAAACCTTCAGCTGTTACAGAAGTTTGCCGCATTGAGCACCACCTCCAATACGTGGCTGCGGAGAACGACTCCTCCTTAAGATCATTATTACCCCTGACAAAACAACAAAATGCAGTGAACACCTTGCCAGATCCGTCTTCTGACACTCGCTTGTCAATCTCTTATCAACCCTCGTTAGGCTCAGTTTGTCTTGCGTGTTAAAAACCTTCAACGACTCACAAAGCCTGTATTTACATAACCGAGTTAACGTTACCTCTCATCAAATCGACAACAAACCTATCCATGCGTGTTAGAATGCCCCGAGCATCTACCTAGTTACATTCTTCCCAAATTATATTTTCGATAGAGACGTGAAGTGAGAGCACCAGTGGAGGTGTAATCTTTCAAGTTTGGATCACGCGACCTGTAATTCCTACAGGTCTTGTTCCACTCCATTTTCTTTCTCATTTTAAAACTGGATTTCGTTAGATTCTCTCCTTACTTGGACTCGTGGTTGATCTCTCATCGAAACCCACTCATAACCGTCAGTTCCTTATTAGTCAAGGTGGATCTATTTAGAAACTCAAGTTAAAATTCCCTATAAACCATATTTTTATGTTGAAAAAGTGTAACTGATAGGCGTAAATTTAAATGTAGTAGCTCGTCAGATCTTTTAAGTTTTCGGTTACGTGTAATCCGTCGCCCACGGTCTGGAATTTTACGCATTTAGAAAGTTGCTCTCATCGCTGTCCCAGTATTCCAGATTGTTGATGACATTTATGCAATTCGAATTCACTTTAATGTACGAACAGTATTCACATCAGTAAAATAAGGCCTATATATATGTTACAACGTATATATGTATATATGTTACAACGTTTATTTATTTGGACAGTTCAAATTATAACTAGGCATTACGAAAAAGGCTTTTTTTTGTAATGTCCTGTTTATATATATGATACGTAGGTACCAAGTCCGAAGCTGCGCATTTCAGGAACTGTACAAGGCATTTTTGTGCAAAGCGCGAAGTGAACAGTTTATTTGTTCCGAGTCAGAAATTTCTGACTTGGTACAACTATTTCTGTTCAATCCGTTCATTGAACAACGTTTATGTACAAAGTCGATAACGGTGATCGAGATTGCAGTAATCTGGTAGGTGTTGTGATCGTTAGAGTCGCCCCCAACTCCAATAGGCTTTATTAACATGGAACATGTTTTTGCCATAATAACCCGGCCAAAAAAGAGACAAAACTAACTTTACGTGACATATAGTGCGTTACGCTCCTATTTTCTGATGATTATCGCTTACAACCTAATCGTTGCTTCTGAATTGTATCTTAGGCATTCATCATCGTACAATAATCGTTCGCTAGTTGTTGGAAAGCGCTTAATTTACCTAACCGTATTATGTTAACCACTGCGCAGTGCGTGGCCAACAATCTGAGGTGTGAGCGTTGTTGTCTGAATAATTGTTTACATATTGGTGATCCTTCTCAGTTAATTTTGTATACTTGATTGCAAGCACTATTAGACTGGAAAGAAACTTGATAGTTGAAATTTGATAGGGAGACTCTGGGAACAAGAGACGATTGAAATTATGAGCTCTTTCCTAATAAGCTGAGTGACCTAAATTCTCTCCTGTTCTCCCAAGGAACATGTTTAGGACTAAATTTGTTTTTCGTCGTTCTACAGTTTCTGCGTTCTTCATACCAAGGCCGAAATGTTGTACGCATTTTGCGATCGGTACAGAACCGACTGAACAATTCGCGAAATACTCAGTTTCGAACTTTGTACGTAACATATACACTGTACAGGATGGATGTAATATACAGGTTGTATAAATTATACAGGGTTGTATGAATTATTCTCTCTTCAGCCTCCCTCCCAAACTTCAGCTTCCTGCGTTGAATAGTAAACAAAATGGCTTTGGAGATCACTACGCGGATCAATGAACTCTCATGCGTCAGTGGCCATAATATATCTTTATCCTAGCCATATTATAGATTTCATCTATACCGAGTTTCATCAAAATCGGACGTCAGGAAGTGGCATTTAAAACGATTTCAAGAGGACTTACATACAACATCAACGGAAAAAAAGAACCCAATAGCTTATTTTTCCTTTTTTTTTTTTTTTTTAATGCGATAAAAATGGACGAGCCCGGATGAAAGTTGATAAACTTAAGAAATACTACGCTGTCTTTTAATCAATTTCTGCTCTGCAACTTTGAAGTTGGTACCGATAGTCCTCAATAATGGTTAGGGTAATAAAATACGATAATTGTACAGCTAAATTAAAGACCCAGCACCAGCCTGTAGCTTTATCACTTACTGATTCTCGTAATCAAACTCAAATTACGAATAATTACCTAGTCTTGGAGTAAACCGAGTAAATAATGATTGCTTGGAGTAAATCGAAGTAGTCAGATGGACAACTACGTCGTTCCAGGTGGTGTTTTGCTGGATGAGTATAACCAAAATAACACTTCCAAGGTACGCGAAGGGAGAAGGTTGTCTCAATTAACATACCGGCCAGAGTGAATAATGTCAAGAAACGTCAACTTTTGGCGGAGAATTTACGCTTAATTATGAAGATCTCACGGGGTCGTGACCAACCCGCGTTCCTCCTTCACTAATAGAAATCTTCTTTTGGGTTCCATTATAAGTTAATTTTTTTCTTTTTTTTCCGCCTTAACGTAGAATTAATATGAAGAAGATTGAAGGGGTTAACGGCTGGCAGGTGCCACAAACTGACCTTTCAAACGTTTTCACGACTTTTAGTATGTAGTTGGTAGGGAGTTGTAACACCTAGTCGCTGAGAGTCAGTGCCCTCATCCATAATATAAACACGTCGCTATGCACACGAACTGACTTTTCTTACATACACTCAGTGGAGTAGTTTGAGGGTGGGCAGAGCCCCTCCGTGAATTACAGAGGAAAGAAGTTCGTGGTATGGATACAACCAAAATTAATAATTTCACGCTTCTAACTTCAGTACCTATCACCTTCAATTGGAAAATGTAATTAGTAAAATACAATTAGGTACAACTATTATGATACGGTCGGGTTGCCTAGCAAATTTTTAGACGCTCTTGGAAAAAAAAAGAAATTATTCTTTATATCTTATCTTCATATATAATTCCGAACGGTCTTTGAAATTGTGAAGAACTTCGCGGTCCGATTTTAGTGTTAGACTGCTCATTCGAATCAGCACGGCTCCAAGTTTGTTGCAAAAGTGTCGCCGTTCGTCTCTATACCCGCCTTGATCGTGTTCTAGACGGTCCTTATCAACAAGAATTGTTTGTCAGGCTATGGCGGTAACAACAGTTGCCATCAATTCACGGTAATTAAGAAACGGGGTGTGGTTACTAACATCTAGGAGAGTTATTTCTGAACGAAGAAATTGAAACTGAAGAACTTAGCGGACTTAAGACCGTTCGGAATTATATTTAAAGATACCAGTATAGCGGACTCAACACCAGTTCGACATCTACGAGTACTACCGATCAAAATACAATCAACGAAGACACGGTCGCGCAGATTCACACGCTTACAAAGAAACGAAGAAGACTCGATATAGAATTGCACCATCATCTCACCATGCCCAAATTCTAAATTTCCCGATTCAACTTTTTGTTTAGTCTCATGGTGGCGAGGACCACCTCAACTGGTGGTATTTATTTTATTACATTAGGTACTTACATTACTTAATAACATCGCCTTAGCTTTGCACCAGGTCACATAACGCCGCAAATAGGTAGGACTTATATCGTTACTATAATGTGCTGAATTCCTGTTAGGTACTACTGTTATACGGACTAGATTAGGGCTTTCCAAGCCCTAACAGGCCTCTAGTTGTTTATAAGAGCAAAATGGCGAGGATATTTTACAGCCCCTCGGAGAGGAGTAAAATCACCAAGTCATGGAAACGGAAATGTGGATACTGCAAACCGAAATCAAGTAGTCCCCCTCTATCTTTTGAGGCTAGCCCATAAGCGATTTTTCCCTAAAAAAAATATCCATTCCCCTACGAACTTCCCCTACTTTTCACTGACTAGTTGGTCAAGCTTGGTTGTTTCCCTTATTCTTTTATTAATTTTTGATTGTTGGTATAGCGTTTGTATAATACCATTTACGAATTAAATCACAGTTGAAACACTCAATAAGAAAAAAAAAAAAGACGCCGTGTTTCCCCCCAATATTGAGAAAATCAAGTATCAGTTGCATTCATAACAATAGTTGAACCATTGACGTAATAACTAAGTTATTGCAGTTATCCTATTTTTAACATACCCGCTATCACAATCATTATATATTATACCTACATAATTTCATAACAACCTTGCAACGGCAAACATATTGTTAGATAAGTAATTTTGATTCTCCGAAACACTCGTATTTCAGTTCCAAAATAATAAAAATAAAATGAAAAAACGTAGCGCTAGTAAAAGTTGATCGTTTTGGAAAGCGGGATCGACTCGTAGGTAGCGACTAGCCGTTAGGGGCTTTTATATTTATGCGTTCCCTCTAGCACCCATCGGTTTCAGGTCTACCGAGATATTACGAATGACGCCCGACGCCCAGATGGCGTGTCCACCGTCACTCACCGCTGTCGTTAGCGATGATTCTTATTTGTAACGACACGGCCGTGGGGCGTCCGAACTGAAAATTGGAGCAGCCCCGGAACTGGTTTTGGGAGAGCCCCCACATCTCGCGGACTCCGAAGTCAACAAGCTGACTATTAATATTTTGATGTGTCTTACATCTCAACGTAACCTAATCTGTGTGATGTCATCTCAGCGATGATTCCACTCCCCATGCCAACGGATTGTGATACGTTTTATCTGGTTGAATGTTCAGGTAGTGTCACACATTATGCAAATCTCTCGGAACCGTAAATTATTAAGTCGTTCATTTCAATTAGTTCGCAGTATAAAAAAGTAATATAAATTCCACTAAATATAAACTGATAAGGCTAATGACATGTGAATACACCTATTACTTCCTCACTACCAAAATGAAGGCGAGATGGGTTAAATATTAGGTAGGTATATTCGTGTACAGCGGAGGAAAGAGCCCACGGCCGGCCTGAGGGGTGTGCGACGTATGCAGCCACCACTCGAGCCTTTCGGAGGGGCACAAAATTGGCCAATTTCGGTTTAAAAATCTCCAGTCATTCAGCATGATCGTATGAGCGAATTTTCGTAAATTATCGTATTGTATAATGTTAAATATTTTTGAAGTTTGAGTACTACGAAAACTATTAATTTCATAGCAAAAAAACGTGGTATTCTGAATAATAATGTACTATTCAAATAGTGGTTTTGAATTTTTAGCTTTTTTGCTGTTTTGATTGATTCTTCAATTTCTTCTTCAATTCTTCTTTTGCAAATTTTATTGAATTTCAAGTACATTTTTCAGCATATTTTTGTACATAAATTTTCGAATGTTTTATTTTATAGTTACTGAACCTCATTTGAATGAACAATATTCTGCCAAAAATATATATTTAACAATTTTTAGCCGTTTTTAGCCTTTTTCTTTCAAGTACATTTTTGAAATTTGAGCAATTTAACGTGCTGGCCAACAAACTCATCCTTTCCTTTGGAAAGCTTGATTATTTGGCGAGCTACTAGGCCATCAAACATTTTCTATGTCCCACTGAACTATATTTTAAGAAGTACCTAATATAAGTGGATTCATGATCAGATTTTACGACGACCGACATGTACGTTAATCATCAGATGCGTCAGAATCTTGGTCAAGTTCAACATTATTCATGAATTGGCATAATTTGTTTTCCCGACTTCTAACGCCAACCTGCTACTTTCTGTTAGGGCGTAAAACTTCTGTGCTGATTGAAACCGTACTCCCAAGGTTCTTCTTCCTCTTCGACGTATCAAGAGTCTGCGACAACCCTGCTTGCAAATAACGCGTGACTTTACCGAGGCTGGATTCTCAAACGGTTCTTTCTTCGCGCACTCACCGCGTACGACATATTCATCTCCTCAGCGTAGAACATTTTTCTTCGTCATGACTCGAATGGATCGAACGTCCGTGACAATTTTCCCCACGGCGATTTCAGATTTATTGCTGGAAAGACGAATTTATGAACACCTCGGAAGTTACTCCGTTGGAGCATTTTCCGATATCCCTCTCTCACTCTCTCTCTCTTTCTCTCTCTCTCTCTCTCCTCCCTCTCTTCACTTTTGTTTTGATTTATGCGTCGGAGGTAAGTCCTTGAGGGCTCGTCAACTAGTACCGTGCCTACGTTTCCACCCACAACTGTAAAACTGTCTTACGGCTCTCTCTGAAAAGGTGGAGTGAAGGAAGGGTTGAGCAACGTTAGCAAAACGCTGAATGACAAAGCTCGAACGGTCGCCGGCTAACAACAAAGGTTGCCAAACTCCGTTTGAGAAGTTTCGCGGCGCGTTACACAGCCTTCGATTCGGGTCAACGTTTGTCAAGGAGCCGAGTGACTCTGACCCTGCTTGTGGAAGAACGAATCCAATGATACAGCAGTCGACCCTCCCCTTTATAATAGGCTCCGTGACAGCACGCCCTGTTATTACGTCGTATGTGCGAGCTTTTCTGAGCCGTTTTCATCTTGGGAATCATAATGCTCTGGTTCTTTCAAGGTTTTTCCCGGTGAAGGGAAAATGCGTTTTTAAAGCGACAAGATTGATATAGATATAGCTAATCCCTCTCTGAGTTGGAATTCCTGACCCAGATGCTGCTATCCATAAGCTGATAGTACTAGTTCCTAATCTATGTTTGCTTCCGAGTCTACCTACAGGTATGTGTTGCGCTTACCTGCTGGTATTGTTTTCTCTTTCAGGGATTAAAAAACAAAAATGTGCCCGCCAAAATCAAAATTTCCATTTGAAACTTACGTCTTATGCCATTCTCAACAATTGCTGTCCGTAAGCTGATAGTACTAGTTCCTAATCTATTTTTGCTTCCGAGTCTATCTACAGGTAAGTGTTGTGCTTACCTGCTGGTATTATTTTATCTTTCGGGGGATAAAAAACAAAAATATGCCTGCCAAAATCAAAATTTCCATTTGAATTTTACGTCTTATGCCATTCTGAACAATGTTCGCTTCCTGCCTGTCTGTCTTTCCGTATGTCTGCTGTTTATTACCTCAACGCGCAAATTCAAGCTGTATGTTGAGAGAGAGGTTTGACTGATGGGTGCGTGGGAGTGCGCTCGGTTATGCTGGTCCCAGCATTGGAAGTTATATGGCTCGTGATGGCTGTGCCGAAAGCAAGGGTACCAACCAGCACAGTAGTTGGAAGTGACTAGTAAATACTCATTCACCTGTAAAGGTGATCAAAAACGATTTTGGTGAAAGGTGATATCGGATTCGCCTGACTGTATATCCGCAAATCCTAGTTACAAGTTTAGTTTCTACAGTTTTCTACCGATTTTGATGCAATTTACAGGGAATAAGCGAGTTGGACTGCAGATCCATTCTGGCGGTCTCCTATCAGTTTCATTGTTCAGAAATCAATATTTCCCTCTGTGCATGTGCAAACGTAAAATACATCAAGCCTTATTTTCTCATGGCCTAGTCGTCAGATGTGACTAAAAATTCGGAGGATAGTTGGGAAAAAAAAATTTACTCACCCCCTCAATTTCAAATCGTTTGTAACATTAGTAGCTGCTGCGAATACGCGCATGTGAAATCCTTTTAACAAGGATTACTTCTTCAGTTTCATTCCACTTTTATGACATTTTTTAGGAATGTTCAATTTTTTTCTTCTTCTTCTTCTTCTTCTTCCTCTCCTTTCAAGGCTTGAAGCTAATGTTTAAAACATAGAAATCCGCAAGTTAGGCTGTCCCCAATCAATTTCATCAGACAACACTCAATAGTTTTCACTAAGGATGCGCAAACATAAAATCCGTCGTTTCATTTTCTCGGTGTATTTTTCCGATCTCGCTCAACTTTGGAAGGTAGTTGGGAAATGACATTTTGTTAACTCCATATGAGTTTAATCACGACCGTATCATTGTAGCTGCTGCGAGCGTCAACAATCTTTGTAACAAATATGAATTATTCAGTTCAACCGTTCAGTTTTCATCCGATTCCAATTACATTGTCAAGGGTCGAACGGTTTAGGCTTTAGAGAGTTCCCAGGGAATTTTATCGCTTCCGACCCACTGGTTGCTTTTGCACATGGACAAAAGTAATAGGTAACTATCAAGCACCATTTTCTCCTTGCCTAATTGTTGATTTAGACTTTTTACGCTCAATACTAATCTACTATTCATATTATTCCCCATCCTACTCCTTTTTATGGCCTGTGTCGTTGATAACATCCATAAAAACCGGTAAAAATGTTTGTAAGGCTTGGAGGAAATATTTCGCAAGATAGAAAAGAAGGGTTTTGGTACTCAGAGTCACCTCGCCCTGAGACCCTACCACAGCTACCCTGCCAATGTCAAATTCTCCAGACAGAATACTTGTGCAATATTATGTGCGTCCTGTATGTACACATTGCCTATAACTCAATGACAATGACACAGTATAACTTCGAGCTGTGTGGGGGTGTATACTTCCTAACGACTGAAAATTAATTTCTAAATATTTTAACATTGAAGAAAAGATATTCAAAAAATATATAAAAAAGAAAGTTACATTTATATTTAGCGATAAACACTTATTAACTTAGAACAAATTCGTTCTGGTCCTATTCCAATAAGCCATGTAAAAACTATTTTTTTAAACTTTTGACGGGTATATAATAGTGGTGAGTGAATGGTAACTTTTGCGTTGCAAAGAAGAATCGGGAGATTATATTGAATATGATTGTTTGATTTAAAAATGTCGGGAACGAGGTGCTGAATGAATAGCCAAGTTATGTTGACGTGTCTCAACGTGACATATGCTTGAGAACTGTCGGTCTCAGAAAACTGAAACCAACCAGAGTATGCTTGTGATAGAACATCGGGGCTGATTTCGCATATTAATGTTTCAACGGAAAAACCTTAAGAGTATTAAACAGATCGACTGAAGGGTACAGATCGACTCATTTATTGTGAAGAGCGCATCTTAGAAGCAATTTATATTCAACTACCTGATTAAGAGGTCCATATAGGATCGTTACTTGTTACTATCGTCAACCTCAATACCGTAAGAAAATAAGAAGAAAATAAAACGAGCAGCCGATGTTCGGGAGATGAGCGCGAAAGATAAGCCCGCGAAGAAAACACCTCTTGCGAACCGTGGTGAATAAAAAGGACGGCGAACCAGAAAGGTAACGCCGTTTTACTAGAAGGTGCGAGCTCCTGTAATTGGATATGGTGCTCAATCCGCTCCTCCAGAGCAAAAGCAAATTTTCAATTACAACAGCTACCCGAGAAAATATATATGAAGGCAATGAAGCGTGTCAGCTACCGCGAACCAACCAACTGGGATAGAGAAACCATTTATTATGGGGCGTCTGTGGGCGAACGCCGGAGACTTCAACGCTGTTACGGCTCCGGTGTCCCTGCTAAAATTATGCTGTCATTGACAAGACCTGGCGGCCGTTGGGGAAGGATTTTTCAACTGTTGAGTTTGCATTTTCTAATACGTCGAAAAAGGAGTCCAGGATTTATCTATATGCGGAAAGAAGACACCTTAGGGAGTTGAAACTGGTAGGTGTACATTCTGTAGGAATTGAGTCTTCTCCGTGCATCGCGGTTTATCTGGAAATAAATTACGGTGATATTACCTCTGGTGCCCGTTGCTGCATAGAGGACTGAAAGAGGGCTAATCCAGAGTAAGGAGTTACCATAAAAGTCGCAGTGGGTTAACTACCAACTGGGGATTGACTTTCGTTGATCTTCGTGGTGCCATTGGCCATGGTTAGCTGAGGTATGTACGAATATTTTGAACGAAGGAGATTTTCTCTGTTGTCGTAGGAATTGATGGTTTTCTCAGCAGTTTCGATTGTTTTGCCAATAATTTAATGTTTTAGCAAATCTCCGTTAAAAATGAAGCTATTGCTTTGGCTCGGATAATTTAAAAATCATAATTTTTGAAAAAAATGTCTTCATTGAAATCCGTTTTGAGACATTCTGAAACGAATCCTAGAGTTTTTTCATATATATATATTATATAGGTAAATATATATATATATATATATATATATATATATATATATATATATATATATATATATATATATATCATTCCAGACGATAACTGTTCTTACGATTGAGATAAAAATGCCGTTCTTGCGCCAAAAAATCAAGCTTTCCAAACGAAAGGATGAGTTCGTTGGTCAACACTTTTTGAGCACATTAAATTGGTCTAAATCCAAAAAAATGTGTCAAAAATCACTAAAAATGACTGGAAACGCCTAAAAAACGTTGCATTTGTATTTTTATCAGAATTTTAGTCGAAAAAAGTTTATTGACGATGAACTGAAGCATTAAAAAATGTATTCAAAATGGTTAAAAATGTACTTAGATTTCATTAATATTTGCTGAAAAATCTATTTAAAAAACTGAAAAATTGCTTAACATCCAAAATCTGTTTTTATTTGTAGAATATGATACAAAACGAGTTTATTTGCTATGAAATTGGTGGTTTACAATTTCTTTATATCTTTATACTCGAAGTGCTCATATTTCAGAACAGTAACATGATATAATACGGTATCTACGAAAATTCGCTCATACGATCATGCTGTATGACTGGAACTTTTTTTTGGCTTTGTTCTTCTGGTGGGCATCTATATTGCAGGCTTTTTTGGGTAATTTATTTTAGATTGTATGTTCAGTGTCCCTGAATACATTATATTTCCTTCCAAATCTTCTACTATTTATTACATGAATTGCTGCTGTGATTGAGTTGTGTTGATTTGAGGGTTCTCTCGGGGAACTAATTCATGTTGACGCTTGGCGTCTGTTAACCACGACACACACAAAAAAACTATTCAATCGCTTCAAAACTTCACAATATCTTCAACACATCCTAAATTACGTTTTATTGATGAAAATAAAAACGCTGCAAATTATTACATAATGGTTTATTATTTCTGAATCAGATAGCCAGCTATAGTAACCTGCATGCTCTGGGGCTTTCTCCAGTCTCTTTTCTAGTATCCACCTCTGTTCTTGCGTTACAGGCTGCGCTCCCGAGGGGGAGCAAATTGATGATCGTACAGCCACCCGAGTGGTCTCATTCAATCCACGGAGCTAATTTCTATAGGAATCAAACTAAAACCGTGGGTACACGGGATTCCAAAAACATCTGGGACCTATCCCAGTCGATTCAGCGTCCGAACTTACTTGGGTGACGACACCCCACTTACCTATAGCAGAAATATAAGTAAACAGCTATTCATCCAGAGGGTTCAGACTCCAACCTGCCCATGTAATGCAATTTTAATTTAAAAACGATTTGCTTCGAACTATCTGAGAAGATTTTGGGAAGAAGAAGAACGAAGGATTTTAGATGGGCTGGATAAATTATTTTTGTAACATACTATACTAAAATAACCCACTACACTAATATAATATACTAAATATACTAGTGTGTTCAAGGTAGGTTAAATGTTATATAGGGTAAAAGTAATAAGATGTAATATAAAATATATATATTATATCCTTTCCGATACGCCACGGACGCCTTTCTACTACACCCCAGGTTCCGTTCCACTATGCCCCTAATGCCGTACCCCCCTCAGGTTGACGCGGCGTAGTATATGGGTATAACACGTAAAATTAATAAATATCCATTCTCCTACACTCCTCTGCTACGGCCCTGGTCACCCCAGCCCCCACAAGGTGCCGCGGCGCCTCCTCTCACTCCACCCCCCGCTCACCCCCCTCACCACCCACCGTGACCCCCTGCCAAGCGTGCCAGGCGTGCGCGCGTGCGTAAGTCTATCACACAAAGCCTCGAAAAAGACACTTTTTCGCCCGTTTTTTGGCCTATAGCATCTATGCGAGTAAAGCGATCGGGATGGTTAAACGTTAGGACCAACTAGACCCCAAATGGAGTCTATGTGTGAAAGAACGGGGTTTTTAAGTCAATTCTTAGGCCTTTTATGGCCCGGACGGCGAACGGCGGATGGACATTTCAAATTTGGATTCTTCGCACCTTGAAACATGAAGTGACAAAGTTTGAGGGGGGGTTATAAAATTTGTTTGCTTTGCGATCACATAGGCTTATTATTGGAAATAATAAACCAAAAGCATTTTCAATGGTAAATTTTTCTAACGCGAAAATAACAATTTTTAAGACGATTTTTTCAGAATTTTGCGACAATCTTCAAAGATCAAAATCAAAATCAAAATTCTTGGAGTATATTTCAATCTTTCAATGTAATTTTGGGATTCAGGTGAAATAATCAGAACAAGATTTCAATCACTGGGATAATTTATTACGCTTTTCTTTATGTCGCTCCAAAAGAAAGGTAATAGGGGTTTTTTTTTCTATCTTGCCTGTCTGTTGATTAGTTTCTTATATTCACTTCTTTTAAAGATGAAATAAATACCGCAGGAGAGAGAGAGAGAGGTATGCGGGATAGCAATGGATCAGGTATTAGTATAAACGATTGGAGTTTATATAATATTATTGCTATTAACGCAAAGTACTGAAGACTTTTTTACCCATTTTCGATCGATTGTTATACATATTTTTGGTAATTACATGGAAGAGTTTTACGGCCTAGACCTCTGGGAATTTCTGACTTGCCATTTTCTAAATTTTCAAAAATTACACCAATATACCCTGTGATTTTTGTTTATAATTCTATCCAGAAGTCAAATATCGAAACCCCATGGGATAGAAATATTACGGATTCTGTTCTAAAGCTTTAACAAACATATAAGGATGAATTTCGTACATCCTGAGAAAAATCAACGGAAGTTGCGGTAAATATATACAAATGTTAGCATTATAGCTTTCAATCTAGCAAAAGAGCGATATTGACTTAACGTACTGAAGTACGGCAGAGTCGGCCGATTGGACAGTGAGAAGTACTTGCTTTCAGTACTTGTTTGGTAGAGTATGTAAGGTGAACAATTTGTACTTCGCTTATACACAAAATGTTACCTCATTCTGCTTGGATAGTGCAAGTTGATTTTCGTTGTCAGCACAACTATTCTCTCACCTCGGCGAATGACTGTGTTGTTTGGGTCCGTAATGTGTACTTATTCTCGGCGCTTTTACAACTCGCTGGAACGGCCTCGCCAACACCTGACGCTATATCATTAACGAAGGATTAAAACAAATTGGTGTTTAAAAACAGCACCCCCATAATCTGCCGGTCACACGCAATCGTAATTTTGTTTATCAAGTGGTAGGTAAGGTAATTATCAAACCTCCTGTAGATCGGGTGGCAACCGATAGAAATAAATCGGAATTTCGACAAAATGTGGGTGGGTTGAGGAATCCCCAGGTGGTAGCAGAGTATGGACAATCCTTTGTGACGTAATTTCGAATTATTTCGTCTCGTGATTCACACATTCTTAAGTATCAGGTGCCCTTTATATCACATCAATATCAATATGGCTTTTCTCGAAGGTTTTTAGCAAAGAAAATATAGAACATTGATGAATAAAACTTCCAGTAACACCGTTAGAGGAAATTTTCGTGAATTAGGTTACGTAAATTTTCGTAAATCTTATTAGGTTACGCTGTTTTGAATTTAAGCTCTCTGGGAGCAAAAAAATTGTTAATTACTAATTTGATGGCAACAAACAGGTTCTCAATAATATCCTGCAACCCAAAAAACACTTGTTTTTTTTTTTTTTTTCGCTTTATTGCAGTTTTTATTGATTTCCCAGCAAATTTAGGTGAATTTAAATCAAATTTAAAAACAATTTTAACATAATGTTGAGCACAAAATTTGTAATGTTCTAAATCATCCCTGATCGAGTTTTTCTAACCCAAATTATGATTAAAAGTATATATTCAACAATTTTGAGTCAATTTGACTTTTTAGTAATTTTTTTTTTTTTCAACATTATTTTTTAAAATAGGACTAATTAATGCGCTGAAAAAGTTCTGGCCAAGGAACTCATCTCTTCGTGTGATCAGCTTGATTTTTTGGCGCAAGAACGTGTGTGTGTGCCAATAATACCAAGTTTATGGCTGCAACCGTGTCATGGCGCTGGGTGTGGTGCGGGAAAAGCGCCACGGAGTTACTCGAGTTGGGCATCTCAGCAGGAGTGCTCCGTGGTATCACCACCCGCGTCCTGAGGTGTTCTTACTTAAACTGGTGTTCATTTTAAAGGGGCACTTCCTAGAATCCCATTCTTCCTCCTCATCCTGCAACATCCCTTATTTCTTTTGTTTCATCTGTGTACTTGTGGCTGCAGAGAAGAACATGTCCGACTGTTTCATCCTCATTCGAGCTAAAATCGCAACCCGATGATTCACTACTATACATTCTATCAATGTACGATTTCGTAAGGCAAAGCCCAAAGCGTAGGCGAGGCTACGTTTTGTTGAAACGTCTTGGCATGTTGGCTTGAACAGAGGTTGTTCTAACGGATTGGAAATGGGTGAGTAGATGACCCCCCCCCCCCCCCCCCCCACAACCCCATAAAAAACTTTGAATTTCACAAAATTGGAAACTGCTTTATTAGAAATCGCTCTCATAGTTTCGACCACAGTCTCTTTCAAACGGTCTCATTTCTAATTTTTGAATTAGTGAGCTCTAATTAAATCCGTGGTCTCTTTGTTAACAACCGAATTTAACCTCATATTTTTATGGAGATAAAAAGTTTTGTTTCAATCATTGAATGAGTTTCAGAACCCAAAGCACAATAAGAAATCCAATTTTGCCACCATTTCTTTCATTATTTTGTAAAACATTAGGAGTACGATAAAAATTCTTCACATACACTGAGCACTTTTCACCGTCTGTAAAACTGGAAAAGCATATCCCTCCTTCCAGAATTGAAAAAATGGAATTAAACCGGCGAAGTTTGAACATTTTACTGACGTATCGTTTATGTACAGTGTTCTCCTCTGGCGTCACTCTGCGCGCCGTCTAGGCGACCTTAAAAAAAATCCCCGTTGAGATTTTCAGCAAATAGATCATTAATTTTTTGAATGTTAAAATGAAAAAATATTTTAGTTGCTGTTGAACCGTTAGTTTTTAAAAATCGTAAACTTGAAACGGGCCGGAGAGCTGCCTATTCTCGTAAAACTTTAAATCCCCGTAAATAACGCTCCCGGGGGAAACATTTTTTCAGAAGAAAAGAACGTGTAAGTCATAATAAAAGATGAGTTGGAAAGAGATTGAGGAGGAGAAGAAGATTAGCGTTCTAACGAGGGACGAACCAGGAAATTTCGTTCACCTTTCTCGTTTGGTGATAATCGCTTGATTTAAAACTTGAAATTATGATACACAAATATCAAATTAACCGAAGATTTCAGTAATTGTATACTTGATTCGTTAACTAGGCTTGAAAAAAAAAAAAAAAAGTTGCTTTTTCATCTTCAAAACATTTTAAAGTTTGAGGAAAGCAATCAAATTGTAATTTTAAGATGCTAGACTTACCAGGGCACCCCCACCTGAGGGGTGTTAAAAAGTTTTTTTCTTGGTCGATTACAAAGGTTCATTATCTTTATATATAATTCCGAACGGTCTTTGAAATTGTGAAGAACTTTGCGGTCCGATTTTAGTGTTAAATTGCTCATTCGAATCAGCACGGCCCCAAGTTTGTTGCAAAAGTGTCGCCGTTCGTCTCTATACCCGCCTTGATCGTGTTCCAGGCGGTCCTTATCAACGAGAGTTGTTTATTAGGCTGTGGCGGTGACAACAGTTGCCATCAATTCAACGAGACCCTCTCGAACGATCAAGTTTGTCCCCCACCCTGGCAACTACTTGGAACCGTTCCCTACAAGAAGAACTGTGAGTTCTTCAATTCCGTTCAACTCGGAGCAGCTCATGAGTCACAAATGAAAAGTCACATTTACGTTTCTAAACTGTTATGTGATCGTGTTATGAGACCACGAAACTATACACTTCATTTTGACCTACATATCCAACTAATCTGCATTTTTACTAAGGGATTGACTACTTGATGTTATGTATTTTTGAGATGCGAGCTTGCGAGCATCCAGACCACCAAACTATACACTTCATTCTGACCTACATGTCCACTAAACAGGTTGAACGGAATTGAAGAACTTACAGTTCTTCTTGTAGGGAACGGTTCCAAGTAGTTGCCGGGGTGGGGGACAAACTTGATCTTTCGAGAGAGTCTCGTATCAATTCACGATAAGTAAGAAACGTAGTGTAGTTACTAACATCTAGGAGAGTTATTTCTAAACGAAGAAATTGAAACTAAAGAACTTTTTTATTACATTACTTACATTTTGATCGGTATCTCCTCTTTTTTAATCATTTAATAACGTCGCCTTAGCTTTCAACAGGTCACATAACGCCGCAAATAGGTAGGTCTAATATCGTTACTATAATGTGCTGAGTTCCTGTTAGGTAAGTACTACTGTTAGATTAGGGTTTTCCAAGCCCTAACAGGCCTCTAGTTAAAAATAAACCAAAATCGAATTAAAGAAAAAAATATATATATCAGTCCGCGGCTTTTCTCCGAAAATACTAGACCAAACTATATGAAACTTTTATTGAAAAATCACATTTGGGGTTTATATGGTCCTAGAAGCTCGGCAACAATTTTTACCAACCCTAAAGGGTTTTATTAAAGGGCTAAACATTCAAAAATCGAGATCTCAAAAACTTTCTAGTTAACATTTTTTTTTTTTTTTTTTTTTTTTGCTTGTCAATGATAAATTTAATCCCAAAGAATCGACTTAAACCACCCGCATAGAAAGTGCCTCATAAATATCAGCTGATATAATGCCTATAATGGAAATATCGGGTGATATAGTTCCAATGTTTCTAAATATAATTATTCTTAATTTGCGAAATCGAGTTAATTAACTATTTTCCGTGCAAAAATTTGCTGAATGTGCCAAAGAAAGTTCCCATGCTGTATATACAACTTTTACGAAATCTCTTCAGAGGGAGTGGTCCTTCGTTCAAAGAGTTGTTCCTGAATGCGATGATTTGTACATAACCTTAAGGGATGCTATTCGAAATGATCTAACACCAGCCATCTTGGGTCGTGCGATTCAGCCAGAAGAACATGCGTTGTTCTCCCTTAGAGGGAAATATGGAGGGCTGGCATTGGAGGTGCCAAAATGAACTTCGAGGAGATCATTCGAAACCTCAAGGCGGGCAACTGAAGTTCTAGTCAGGGCTCTTGCATCTGGAAGTGGCTATGTAGAAGAAGAACATATTGACCAAGTGAGGAGCGTTATTGGCATAGAACGGAAAGTGAAGCAGGAAATTTACCAGAGATGAAGCGAGAGATGAATGTGAAATTTATCAGAGATGAATGTGCCAGGCTTTCCAGCTTAGCAAGACAGGGAGTTGTGGTGGAACCAGTACTTAGAGAGGCTACAGACAGGTGTCCCGGTTCGGTAGCTGACATAAAAGTGCAAGAGGTTTGGGATAGGGAGGCGGTTGCTTTTTTCGACAATCGCATAATCAATGCTTACGCACCCTCTTACCTTGCCCAAACCTGGCACGACGTCACTGAACACGTCTCCAGGGAGAAACACCAAAAGTTTGCTCTTGTGAAAGGTGCCTCACAGAGAATTTCATCAATTCACCATACGATTAATTGTAGCTTTGTGTGAAAAGTGGAACAAGCCTAAATCACAGAAAGCTGGTTGGATTCGGACAAAAATACAGTTCTCTGTAATAAGAGCAGTGTCCTTACGACTCCGACGTGCCAGAAAAAATGTGAGAAGTTACGGAGTAAGGGAAAAAGAATCAATGGGGCCCGAGATTGAGGATGGCGCACTTTTGCCTCTTCTCCGCGACTAAAAAAAGACCCTGTTTTCTATTAATTTTTGTCATTTTGTTGGATTTAGTTACGTCGAATTTTCGTTTTTGTTTTATATTTCGCAAGTTGATATTGTTTGTTTATGTTTAACAATTATGGTTTTAATAAATTATTGTTGATCGTCAAAAAAATAAACAAATAAAATGGCAAAAAAAAAAAACTAGTGATGTGTTGGTACCTAGATACTTAATTTCATCTCGTGAATTGCTCCCAAGTTTTTTTTTTTTTTTTTTTTTTTTTTTTTTTTTTTTTTTTTTTTTTTTTTTACAGCGGTAAAATTTCTTCTCGCATTTTACGTTTTAGAACGTAATAAACGTCCGAAAAACTTTCGTTCCGTGTCTTTCGGTGAGTGGTTGTATGTGTGTGGTTGAATGTGTGTAAATATGTGTCTGCCGTGTATCCTCAAATCCTTGTAACAAGCTTAATTTCCACATTATTAAACCGATTTCTATGAAATGTTCATGGAATGTGCGGGTTAGAGTTTAGATGGTCCTCGATCAGTTTCGTTGATCCCGAATCAATACTTGACTCAGCGCATGCGCAAACGTAAATTCCATCAAGCATTATTTTCTCACGCCCCCGCCGTCTGATCTCGCACGAAATTGGAGGATATGTGGAAGATTTCGTGCATTCTCTAGTGATTCCAGCAGAATCCCATCCCTTAGTAGCTACTGCGCATGCTTGAATCTGTATTCTTTTTAGCGAGCCTAACTTCAATAGTTTTCATCCGACTTTGATGAAATTTTCAGTCAATTCGGGGTTTAGTGTTAAATGGTCCAATTTTCATACTTTTCAAATCATTAGTTCATTCTGCTCATGCGCGAACGTAAATTACTTATACATCTTGATTGACTATATTCTTCCATGGATTTTTTGTGATTATTAAAACCATATCAAAGATCTCTGCATTTATTTTATTTTTAGTTGGTAGGTACCTGTTTAAATAAATATCTTTATATTGAGAACAGGGGGACTGGTAAAATGTAGATCAATTTTAACCAATTTTTAATCAATCGCATTAATTTCCCCTCTGCAGGTGCCCATACCCACGCAGGCATATTGATGTCAATCTACGGATCTGCAATTTGAAATGGACCTTCTTTGTAATATCTAGAATTTAATATCAGCGCACACTGATAAGCAGTGGGGCCTCTGAGCCTAAATTGTTTTTAATCGGCTTATGATACTGAAACCTGAAATGTAGCTCCTTTTTGGAGATCTGGAATACAATTACAAAGTATGGTGGGACTCAGATCAGCTACGGAACCTCTGAAGCTAATTTACATCCAAATCGACTCATGGAACTGTTATTTAGATGGAGCTCCTTTCGAACTACTCCTAAACTTTGGAACCTATACTCTTTCCTTACCTATCGACCTTTTTTTTTAACATTCCCTGTGAAGCGAAAAATTGCGGTGTCTTGGAACTGTAAAGGTGGGAGGTACGATGCGCTATGTTCTGATCGTATATTACATACGGGGTTTAATAATTGTTGACTAATGCCCTGCGTAGAAGAGATATCTAACACAGAAACAATAAACCATTGTGTAATAATTTGCAGCGTTTTGGATCCTATGCACCTTGAAACGTATACGAAAAATTCTCAGGGAAATTTTTTTCTTAGTCGATTACAACGGTTCATTACTGAAAATAATAAACCATAAGGTTCATCTCCCGAGAGCGAAACAAAGCTTCCACTACCTTCAGAAAAACTGGGAAGAAAAAGTGGGTTCCTATCCTATAAGACCCTTTTGGGAGGTACGATGCGCCATATTCTGTTCTGGGTTTTAAATGTTATAATTTATATGTTGAATCGTCAAAATCTATTTATATACAATTGGTTAGGGAAATAGAGTAGGTAGTGAGAGTGATAAGTTCTTGGTCACCCAGTATGAGGAAGTGTTGGCAGGGTAGCATCTAAAGAAATTTTCCTAATAATGGTCGTGGTCTCGTGGTTAAAACTGTATCCTTCGTGAGCCAGAGGTGGTGCCTTCCCCTCAATTGAAAAGCAAATTGCACTCTGAGCCGCGTCCCCCGCAATTAGTCCAATCCACATTTTATCCCGAGGTCCAAGGGCGTCCTTTGCTCCGGAATCGTTATTACGATTTCGGCCCTGGGCCGGGCGATATAAGAAACGGAAGGTTCCCCGAACGGAGCGAACCGCAGACGCCGTCCCGGGTGAAGCTCGGGGGATCGACAATGACCTTTAACGGTGGAGGCCTTGAGAGGTTCATACAATCTGGGCAGGCCAGAGCCCTGGGATGTTCACGCCGATAACGTTAGGAGTCATCAACGTCATCGTTATAAGGATGGAGGGGATAACGATCCCATAGATGAGCCGACGAGTGCTAAATTGGTTAAGTTGGGGTGGAACTGAACCATGACCGAAGAACCACCTCTGCTTCTCTCATCAAGTTGACGAGAATGGATTCTAGAGGGCGTAAACCCAAGGGATAAATACCAGATTTGAAATTTTCTTCCTACACTAGGAAAAGGTGAGACACACAATATTCTAAATGCTGATCTGCTATTCAGTAGAAGGTTTTTGATTTTTAGCTTTTTTCGCAGTTTTTATCAATTTTTTAGCGAATTTTAGTGAAATTCAAGTACCTACATTTTTCAGCATTATTTTGTTCATAAAATTCGTATTGTTCTATTTTATGGTTAATAACCTTTAGTTGAGCAATATTCTGCAAAAAATACAATTTTAGCGATTTTTAGCCGTTATTTTTTAGTACATTTTTTGAAATTTGAGCAATTTAATGTGCTCAAAAAGTGCTGGTCAACAAACTCATCCTTTCGTTTGGGAAGCTTGATTTTTTTGGCGGGAGAGCGGAATTTTTATCTCAGTCCTGAGGAAAGTTGTCGTCTCGAATGACACAAACACACACACACACACACCCACACACACATATATATATATATATATATATATATATATATATATATATATATATATATATATATACTTCCACAGTCTTACCGCGCAGGTTACCAGATCCAGTATTACGGCGCTGACGCGATAATACTGCGTTTGTATCACACCGGTCTTTTATATACGTTTAACACCAGTTACAGGATTGTCGCGTCAAGTTGTCCTCCTATGGCTGGCGCTTGAGAGTTCCTCTTTTCATCAAAATAAACAGGATCGTCCCTCTTATTTCATCATTTAAAATGTGAGAAAAATAGTGTCCAATGGGTAAAAAATCCGAGGAATCCGATTTTCAAGGTCTCGTCGCACAGCGCGTCTCATGGAGGGGGGATTTCCGAAACTTTTCTTATTTTGTCATTTATAATGTGAGAAAATAGTTTCTAATAGGTAAAAAATCCGAGGAATCCGATTTTCTAGGTCTCGTCGCACGGCGCGTCTCATGGAGGGGGTAATTCCGAAACTTTTCTTATTTTGCCATTTAAAATGTGAGAAAAATAGTTTCTAATAGGTAAAAAATCCGAGGAATCCTATTTTCTAGGTCTCGTCGCACGGCGCGTCTCATGGAGGGGGTAATTCCGAAACTTTTCTTTTTTTGCCATTTAAAATGTGAGAAAAATAGTTTCTAATAGGTAAAAAATCCGAGGAATCCGATTTTCTAGGTCTCGTCGCACGGCGCGTCTCATGGAGGGGGTAATTCCGAAACTTTTCTTATTTTGCCATTTAAAATGTGAGAAAAATAGTTTCTAATAGGTAAAAAATCCGAGGAATCCGATTTTCTAGGTCTCGTCCCACGACGCGTCTCATGGAGGGGGTAATTCCGAAACTTTTCTTATTTTGTCATTTAAAATGTGAGAAAAATAGTTTCTAATAGGTAAAAAATCCGAGGAATCCGATTTTCAAGGTCTCGTCGCGCGGCGCGTCTCATGGAGGGGGTAATTCCGAAACTTTTCTTATTTTGCCATTTAAAATGTGAGAAAAATAGTTTCTAATAGGTAAAAAATCCGAGGAATCCGATTTTCTAGGTCTCGTCCCACGGCGCGTCTCATGGAGGGGGTAATTCCGAAACTTTTCTTATTTTGTCATTTAAAATGTGAGAAAAATAGTTTCTAATAGGTAAAAAATCCGAGGAATCCGATTTTCTAGGTCTCGTCGCGCGGCGCGTGTCATGGAGGGGGTAATTCCGAAACTTTTCTTATTTTGCCATTTAAAATGTGAGAAAAATAGTTTCTAGTAGGTAAAAATTCCGAGGAATCCGATTTTCTAGGTCTCGTCCCACGGCGCGTCTCATGGAGGGGGTAATTCCGAAACTTTTCTTATTTTGTCATTTAAAATGTGAGAAAAATAGTTTCTAATAGGTAAAAAATCCGAGGAATCCGATTTTCTAGGTCTCGTCCCACGGCGCGTCTCATGGAGGGGGTAATTCCGAAACTTTTCTTACTTTGTCATTTAAAATGTGAGAAAAATAGTTTCTAATAGGTAAAAAATCCGAGGAATCCGATTTTCAAGGTCTCGTCGCGCGGCGCGTCTCATGGAGGGGGTAATTCTGAAACTTTTCTTATTTTGCCATTTAAAATGTGAGAAAAATAGTTTCTAATAGGTAAAAAATCCGAGGAATCCGATTTTCTAGGTCTCGTCGCACGGCGCGTCTCATGGAGGGGTTAATTCCGAAACTTTTCTTATTTTGTCATTTAAAATGTGAGAAAAATAGTTTCTAATAGGTAAAAAATCCGAGGAATCCGATTTTCAAGGTCTCGTCGCGCGGCGCGTCTCATGGAGGGGGTAATTCTGAAACTTTTCTTATTTTGCCATTTAAAATGTGAGAAAAATAGTTTCTAATAGGGAAAAAATCCGAGGAATCCGATTTTCTAGGTCTCGTCGCACGGCGCGTCTCATGGAGGGGGTAATTCCGAAACTTTTCTTATTTTGCCATTTAAAATGTGAGAAAAATAGTTTCTAATAGGTAAAAAATCCGAGGAATCCGATTTTCTAGGTCTCGTCGCACGGCGCGTCTCATGGAGGGGGTAATTCCGAAACTTTTCTTATTTTGTCATTTAAAATGTGAGAAAAATAGTTTCTAATAGGTAAAAAATCCGAGGAATCCGATTTTCAAGGTCTCGTCGCACGGCGCGTCTCATGGAGGGGGTAATTCCGAAACTTTTCTTATTTTGCCATTTAAAATGTGAGAAAAATAGTTTCTAATAGGTAAAAAATCCGAGGAATCCGATTTTCTAGGTCTCGCACCGCGGCGCGTCTCATGAAGGGGGTAATTCCAACATTTTGCTTATTGCGACATTTAAAATGTGAGAAAAATAATTTCTAATAGGTAAAAAATCCGAGGAATCCGATTTTCTAAGTCTCGTCTCGCGGGCTGTCACATAGAGGGGTTAATTCCAACACTTTTCTTTTTTTTGTCATTTTAAATTTGAAATAATTAAATAGTTTGTACTATGTAAAAAACATGAGGTATACCATTTTCTAGGTCTCGTCGAGTTTCGCATCTCACAGAGGGGGTAATTCTGACACTTTTCATATTTCGTCATCTTACATTTGAACAAAATAGTATATATCAAGTAAAAAGTACGACGAATCCAATCTTCTAGGTCCTGTCGTGCGGCAGGTCGGTTTTGGGAGGTAATACAACACTGTCTGTAAAATTGCAATTAAAAACATATAACCGAAAATTCCTTAGGTACATTGTCTGAAGGGAAGTTGAATCTTCTTTTTATTAGTAGCAGAAACCGAAAAAGAATTCAGGGCTCCAATGTGGATGAAGGAGTGGATTGATCATATTTGCTCCCTATAAATCCTTGTGTGTTGAACCAAAAATATATCTGAAACTCTCCATTCAAGTGATGTAGCTGATCAAAAATGCTATTTTCCTCCCTTTCCTTTCGAGTTTCGTGTCACTTTTTTGTGCTTCCTCAGCAACCTCAATTCCGGCCCCCATAATAATTCTCGGAATAATCCCTTAACCTATAACCTTTAAATTACACCCTTTCGAATTGAGTGAGTGTGATACAAAGTGTCAAGGATCATCTTCGGGTGATGTGGGGGTTTTCAGCCAAATTTCGTAAACTTTGGTAAGGAAGTATCTGAAAAAAGCTTCGAACGGCGGACGGTGTGGTGTAGGAATAGGGCAGACGGCGGACGACGAGCGGATTTTTTAAAATCGATTTTGGTAATTCAAGTATCTCAAACATAAACCATCAAATTTATGGGGAATTGAAAAATAAAGAAATAGTTCTTAATCGATTACAAAAGCGCCACTATCAGAGGGATGATCTCCCCAAGTACCATCCAAGCTTGTGCGAAAACAGACATAGTGTCTAATGAGAAAATAATTCTTAGAGGCAGACGGACAAACGGTCATTTACACAAAACGGAAATTGCCAAAGAATGTCTACAATATAAAATACGAGTGGAAATATGATTTTGGTGAAAAAACGTGGTTCTGCGACTACATTTCATTCAATGAGGTGCATCGTTCAAAGTTTACAATTTGTTCAAATACGTTCTTGAAATCAGGTTAATTCCAAATTTTGGTGTCATCCCTAGTGACTTGACGTGAACAACATTATTATTATAATTTTTTAATACATCACTGGGGCATGAAGGAAAGTTTAAAGAAGGGAAATTTGAACAATAGTTGAGATTTCAACGTTCGATGTTTTGCCCCGAAACTCGGCAGTTGCCCAAGGTTTTGATGGATGAAAAACATTTTAAAAACGCAGGAAATTCTTGACAAAGGTTTATCATTCCCGTTTCAGACAATAGGTACACGTCACTTCCACGTTCATCACTTTTATATTTTCTGTGATCAATATTGCATTGCTGAATTGATACAGATACCTACTGTAGTATCTCTTCAATCTAGATATTTTTTGTGATGATAATTTGTTAGCGTTGTTCGGTACTACCTAGGTAATTAGATTTTGCGATTTACATGACCATGGACTAGTGAGGTTTAGAGTTGTCTAACCAATAAAATAATTATTTGTTCCCAAAACCTTGGAAAACACTTCAAAACCCAATTTTTACCCGTTTTTTTTTTTTTTTTTTTTTTTTTTTTTTTTTTTTGCCTAAAAAATTCTTGGGTGATGAAGGATTGGACTGCTCAGTTTCGGGGCACTACGAAAACCTAAATGCAGCCCCTGTGCAAAGTTTCAGATTTTTGAGATTTCCATGTCTATACTAAGGCCTCCCTGGATAGGAAATTATTACAATTTGCATCACTCAAAGCGTAACATAACGGAAAACTTCTGATAATTTTGGCATAAAACGACTCATTTGTTACGTTTGTTCACCTTCTTCCCTCTTTAAGGCAAATGTGGACAGGAGTTTAATATGATTCTGAGATAAGACATAGTGCTACGGCCGCACCAAAAGTTTATTCCATTTTTGTAGAAACATTTTCATTAAAAATTAAAATTTAATTATGGAAATGTTCTCAAGACGAATACGAGATTGGAAGTATCATCCATCATTTTGAAATGTTTTAACACAGAATGTGTTTTAGACATGGACTAACTAGCCGAAAATGGAACGCGGGATGGAAACGAAATGTGTGACGGATGATTTTCACGTACAACCGAGCCGTTGGTAGGGAAATGGAATTTCCGCCATTTTAATCGCACAGAAATCGTTCACCATTCGTTGGAAAGCTCTTGATTTATCACGAATTTATTTCGTATTTTTTTCGTAGTTTCATACTATAACTATATAAATTGATGTTATAAATGAATAGTAAACAATGACGCTTGTTTGGTTGTCACTTGGTTGCGCGACAACGCAATTTTCGTAGTTTCATACTATAACTATATAAATTGATGTTATAAATGAATAGTAAACAATGACGCTTGTTTGGTTGTCACTTGGTTGCGCGACAACGCAAACACATTCTGTGTTTCAATAATTTCGTCCGAAGTATGTAAATAGAGGTAACCGGGGGTCCAGGTGGCTTGCCCCCTGGCGAGGCGCGGAGCGCCGAGTTGTAATTTCGTCTTCAAAATTGCAATTACAAGTTGAATTTGATTGAATTTTTTTTGACAAATTCGATAAAGGGGTATTACCTACAATGTCTTAAAACCGCACTTTCATTCATTAAATATATATGCTCGCATTTTCAGCGCCTCGCACAAGGACGAGTAGTTGTACACAAACCTAATGACGCTCGACGTTGGGTTTAAGAAAAAGTTTTCCGTGTAATACATAGATCAGAATGTTTACTAAGTTTCTCTCTCGCAAATTCATATATATGGCAATCGAACACTATGTCGATCAATGTTTCGGGCTCTTGCCAGTCTAATACCCACAAATGGGCCTAACCCGAAGAGGTAGGTACCCCACATTGCCACCAATCTGTAGCTGCCTGAAAATATCGCTATAATTATTAGATTCCTAAGCTTGCCTATCTGCCATTTTAGTTTTATTTTCATAGGCTAGGACTATGTTGTCTACGTTTGCGGGTATGGAATTATGCTCCTGAGAGATCCATAGACTCTCGAAACCCAGGTCGCAGATGATTTGTTTAATTTGCGTAGCCCTATTATACTTTCGCTGGTTGTTTCCCACCCCATCCAGATCCAAAAGTTATTTGTAACATCTGTAGGTGCATCTTTCCTTTGCACTCTCAAGGCCATTGTGGACGACAGTTGTGCGAGAGAGTGGGTAGATAAAAAGTTTATTCCAATTATTTCTACAAGGGATGAATCAATTTTCCTGTTCCAATATATATTTGAGTTTGTATCTACGAGAATATTGGAAATATCATGGAACTTGGAAAAAACAAAAATACAAAATTTTAAATTTCGTTTTCAAATTGCAATTTCAAATTGATTATTTTTTTTAATTCAAAAAATCAGGTTCAAGCCGTGTTTGGGAACTATATGAGAACATGTAGGCACAAACAAGAAAAAATTTCCTTGATCATTAGAGGCGGAAAAAGAAATTTAGGACTGGCGAACGCGATCTTGGGCGGCGCGCTTTGTTTTCCTTTGATCTTTCCCGACTGGAGGACTTTGGATATCTCAAGCTGCCCCCTCCTCGGTTCGGGGTCTTGCCATTATTCAGGTTTAATACAGGTCTGTAGCCCTTCAATTTCCTTGCTACTAATTCCTTCGTATTTTCACAAACGTTTTTAGTAAACCTGTGTAAACTACCTGTGAAAACGACTCAGTGCACAGCTTACGGTTGTAATAAGCGAAAAAAGATTGCAGAAGCTGGCGAAGCAACAGTTTCATTTTATCGTTTTCCTATTGATCTTGAACTCGGAAAGAAATGGATTTATACAATTTAGAGGGGCCATTGACAGGCAAACACAAAAGAAAACGTGAACAGCAATTATCCTGATGGTTTCGATACTGAACGCTCTCTCCTAGTTTAGTGAGTAGTCTATGATTTTTGAAAGTTCCGAATAATTACTAGGTACGTCACAAAGGGCTGTGATGTAGTTACTATTCGAAACTTCGAAAAATCATAGAAATATGTATAATCATCGAAGGAGAGCGTGATTGGTGTCAAAATTCTCAGAATGATATCGAGTTGTATTAAAAAAGAATAATAAATAATGCACCCAAGTCGAAAACAACTAGTAAGAAGACAGTAATCTAGGTAGGAGGCCCCTCTAGTTCATTCTATAATTTATTGCTGATCGCTAGACTTGTTGGGGGACCAGTACCTTCTTATAACAGTTTTTTCTTCTTCGGGAGTTGAAAATTTTTTTTCTCGCCAAAATCAAAATTACCACTCTCATTTTTACGTTTTAGATAGTTCGGAATTTGATTTGTATCAATTCTCTCGGTAAGAGGATGTTGTTTGTCTGAGTAGTTATCCAAAAATACTTGTAACGACCTAGTTCCTTAGTTTACCTCTGGAATTGATTAAATTCTCGGGGAATGATTATTGCTGATGGTTCCCTATCAGTTTCTGTATTCACATATTAATATTTCACTCTACGCAAACGAATAAAGCGCTATTTTCTCAAGGTCTATTCATCGAATATACCCCAAGTTTGGAGGTTACCTAGGCGGGAAAAGACGATTTAATTGCCCCATATAAAATTCGACACGATCATAACTTAGTAGCTGCTACTCGTGCAAGAATGAAATACTTTTAACTTGCATCACGTCTACACGTTTCATTCGATATAGACGACATTTTCTGGGAATGTGTGGATGGTCTTCGGTCAATTTCTCTCTCAAAAATTAATATTTTTCACCACTCAAGCGCAAACAAAAAAAAAAAAAAAAAAAAAAGTTCAAGTCATGCAGCATGATCGCATGACGGAATTTTCCTGATTTATTGTAGGATAATTCTGTTAAATTATCGAATGTTCATATTCGTTCCTATATTCATTCCTATTCGATGATGAAGTGAGGACCCCCCCCCCCCCCCCAACCATTCGCTCTTGGTGCGGTAGTGTATACTTTCATTTTGATGAATCACTCTAATCACCACAGTGAACTCTGATGCTTATTTGATTTCTATTCAACTTGAGATGCTGGACATTGGAACGGGATCTCTTTGGGTGTAGTAGAGTATAATTACAACTTACAGAATCACCCTAATCAGCAGAGTGAACTCTGCACCTAATTTGGTTCCAATCAAATTAAGATGCTAAAAATTGGAACGGGACATCTTTCGATGTGTTAGAGTAATTATATTACAACTTAACAAACCCTTCTAATCAGCTGAGTGGGCTCATTAGCTTCTTTTGTTCCTATTCAGCTTTTCTGATGTACCTATCTATACTGAATTTTCAAACGGGGCCTCTCTGGGTATGGTAGAGCATAATTACAACTTGCGATACCACTTTGATCAGGTACAAGTTGAAACTTGATTGTTGAAATTTGAATTGAAGCTTTTTCGGTACTGCTGGATAAACATGGCAAAGTATGGAGCCACCTTACAGTTGTGGTGGCAAAAACCTTCCACGTCGTCCCAATCAGCCCAAATGTGTGAATCGACAAGTGCATCACACGAAAACGAAAGTGTCACTCTCGTTCAAGTGGTTGAGTAAGACCAGGAAATAGTCAAATTTTCAATTAATATACAATTTCCATCATAAGACGAAGGAAAGAATTATCGTATTCTTAGGATCAAGTCATCAATGATGCCCACACACGTATACACCTACTTATAGTAGGAAAAATGTATACATTAGTAGTTTCTAAGGAATATTCAAAAATATTGAGCATTATTTTCGTTTGCTATTATAAAAATCAAAGTCCCATACGTACCTATTTGCCAAATCCGTTCCACGCATCGGAGAGTCTTTATTTCTATTTTAAAGTTTTTGTTATGTGTTATGTATGTATCGCTCATTCCGGGCCGCAATTTTCATACGAAAAATCGGAAATTTGAATTTTTTTTTTTTTTAATTCTCCAGGCCATACCATAAGTTGAGCTTCCTTGATCCATTTCACTATTGGTGCGTTTTGAACGAAGAAATGGTTGAAAGTAAACCCCTTGAATGTGGCACATAAGATGTAGTTATCAACGCTGATTCAACTGGTTCTATCTGGTTTGGTTAATTATTTTCATTAATTAACCTTTGCAATCGACCAAAAAAAATTTTTCAACCCCCCCCCCCCCCCCCCCCCCCCCCCCCCCCCCCCCCCCTTAAAATTTGTAGGTTTACGTTTCAGGATTCGTAAAATCAGAAAATCGAATTTGGAAAAAAAACCGTCCGCCGTCCAGAGCTTTCCTCCGAAACTACTGGACCGAACTTTATGAAATTATTATTGTTCATGCAACTTGCATCCAGTTCGATCAACCCTGATACCTCGTTTATACATTCAGCCCACTTCCGTGAAAGTTGGAAGTGAGCAGGGAAGAGGGCAGCGAAAGCATGTAAACACCTCTCTCGCGCTGCCCCTTGCTCCTCCCACTCGTCCTGCCTGTGCTCCCTCCACTGGCGGTTTTTTCGGTGCGGACCTCAAAGAGCGGGCAGTGCGAGTGGTATGTGGTAGTGAAGGCGGTATGTAAACGCCTCACTCGCGTGACTGCCAGTCGTACTCCTACCGTAGTCCGCCTTCTCTGTTTTTTCTTCTATATTTTGTTTTGTGTATTTATTTATTTTTATTCTTATTATTATTATTTGTTTAAAGTATATTTTGTAAGGTAACTATTACGATCGAGTGGACCAATAAGTTAACGTTAAAGTTGAACTATAGATGGATAATT